>CAUYPO010055617.1:0-67971 GCA_963574435.1 Cheirogaleus major
GGAGTTGGAGGAGATATTCTCTAAGACTCTCTTGTGAGACATAAAAATCT
This sequence comes from Cheirogaleus major, assembly GCA_963574435.1. NCBI lineage: Eukaryota > Metazoa > Chordata > Mammalia > Primates > Cheirogaleidae > Cheirogaleus > Cheirogaleus major. The sequence continues at coordinate 51 of CAUYPO010055617.1, forward strand.
ATAATTACTAGGCATTCATTTTTGTGTTATTTAACCCACATGTTACAAAACCCAGCTATATAAAAAAATACAAATGATTTAACAAATCTGAAGAATTGCTGATATGCTCAAAATTAATTAATTAGATTCCTGGAGTCTGACAAAGGCAAAGCCTTTCCAGGTAGCTCTGAATTATCTATCCCAGACCTCCTGTTCCCACTTTCACTCGGAGGTGATGCAGCTGTACTTCTGCGATAAGCTAAGGCAGAGGAAGAAAGTTTAGCTCCATTCAAACAATATGATCCCCGACCATAAGTAAAGTACCATGCTAGATGCCTTGAGACATGTGAACAAGCCTTCTCTGGATTTACAACCTAGTCAGTAGGTGGCCAGATAAATAATTCTAATGAAGGGTAGAAGAAATTACTACCCAGAAATGCATAGTGCTGGCTGCATGAAGGCCAAAGAGGAGATCAACCATCTGTTGAAAAGTGGGGCTTAGACAGAAAAAGCTAGCATTCATGTTGGGGCCTGAAGATGAGAAGGGTTTCTAGGCACGATGAAGAATAGATTTGGAATCAAGTAGGTCCAAACCCAACTCTATGAGCTATTAGCTGCAAGACCTTTTGTAAGATTATGCACTCCTGAAATCAGGCTAATATCTTGCTTTAGGGTAGTTCTGATTAAAAAAAAAGAGGTGATAATTATATTTAAGATGCTTAATTAATATCCAGCATTGAGAAGGAATCAATAAACCATTGATATTAATATATGGATAAAAGAAGTGGTAATGGAATCCCAAGAGAAAAAACAACATGAATAAAGTTCATGAGTCTAGCATTTTCTAATCTCTCTGACCTTTTCATAACCTGTATTTCTCATCTTATTCTGGCTACATTCCATCATGACTCCTTGTTATCACATGGAGCTACCTACCACCCTCAGTGTTCTCCTAAATTCAGTCATTAACTTACTACCCAAACAAATTTTGCCCTATCTACATAACACTTGTACTATTATTTGCCTCTACTTTTTCTTACATTATCTAAGTTTTTCCTTAAATACATATATTTGATTAAAACATTTTATACCACAAGTTTAAACAAAAATCCAGCATTACTTTCCATATGATTAAGAGATATAAAAAAAATGTGATCTGAAACCCATTTTATTGAATTGTATTAATATAGTTACTGTTGTTTGCCATAATCTTTAAGCTGAGGCCTACCACCAGCTAGCTGTTAAAGAACAGGGACAGGAGGAGAGACTAGTTAACTACCTAGTAAAGCAAGTATTTAAAGCATCAAACTGAGGTCTATTTTTCCTGAATAAAAGGAAAATTGAAAGAGAATTGGAAAAAGAAAACTTTTCACCATGTGGGTCAATAATACTTAATACTACATCTGTATACTGTGCATATCAGCAATGGTACAGAGCCTACACTTGGAGAAATACCACCTCGGTTCACACCGTCCTGTCTTCTCAGTTTATCCTAATCCTTCACACTCTTCAATGCTCCCTCAAGCCCTGCCTCCTCCATGAAGCCTCACCTGACTATTCGAATTAGCAATAAGCTCTCCATCTTTTAAATTATAATACTTGGTGTTTAAAAAACCCATTTGGAAATAAATACTCTGTTCTATGACTGTCATACTGGCATTTTACTCTTGCATTTTTATCATTGTATATATCTTTCTTACCCTATCCCCAATATAAGTCATTATGGGTAAAGACTATGTGGTCTGTAGGAACATCAAGTATTTGTAGCTGTATTGGAGAACTGAGACAATTGAAGGCTGAAAATAGTGACATTAATTAGCCATTATTGAAATAAAAATATTTGAATATTGGTAGTAGGGAAATGTTTTTCTAAGATAATTTCTGTTTCATATGGTTGTGAAGAAGGCAGCTGTCAGCACTAATGCCAAAAGGTCACCCTGTCTCCAGGGTCCAGTATTAACCGGGCTCTGCCTAGGTGGTGCTATTAGAGGAATCTACTTCATATTCTTGCCAACATCCTTTATTATCGCCTTTCATTTGACTCACTAGGAAATGTGAATAAGTCCTATTTGGACATAGGTGACTGCCCAGTTTTTGTAATTACTTTTTTTCTGATAAATTTATGAAACTTAACCTGCTACAACACTAAAGTAGCCAGTTAACAATGTGTCAGAAACCACCTCAGTGGAATTTCAGAAGTAAAAAGACAATCTTGAAGAAAGCAATGTCAAAAAAATAAGCACTCAAAAAGTATCACACAAAAGGAGGTGAAATATGAAAATGAATTCTCTCATGTCTTATACTTCAAATGAGATTGGAATGGCAAAGAGAAGGCTTTGTTCAACCCACTGGTAGGGTTCTTGCATTATTTTCTTACTAAGCCTTGTATAATAATCAGGATGTTAATCATTATGTAGCAGGCATATGGTCTGAAAGGATATAATTTCATTTTATGCATTTGGGTAATATCACTTTGGAGAAAATCAGATAATGGGAAAAGAAAGCAAGTAGAAGTAGAAAAGGCACTATAATTGAGAGCCTTGCTCTGCTGTCCATCCCTTGCCTTTCTCTCTTCATTTATAAATGTGATGGCAAGTTTCTTCACTCGCAGAATGTTAAAGGTTTTCCTAGAACTAAATGGAAAATTCTAAAAGAGCCTTTTATTAGAACTGGAAGAGATCTTGGAAATTGCCTACTTCAAACTCCACATTGAAAGAAAGAGAAGACCAGAAAAGAGTGTAAATTGTTTAAGATCGGTCAGGGACTTTTGGCAGAGGGAGATCTGGAATGCGGGTCTCTTGAGCCAAATCTCTAGCCTTGGCCTATTCAGCACCTCCCCAAAAATTCTCTTCTTGGAACTCAAAACCTGAGTCTGTCCCTCCATCTCAGCCCAGGCTGTAGTGATAGTAAGAAAACAGTATACATTACACAGATGATGGATCACTCATTAGATACCTATAACTCTCCCAGTAATGGTTCTGCCAGGTCTTCCACAAGCATATGGCTCATGTATGATTTCTCCTTTGGAAAGTGGAGTGAACAGTCAGTGCCTTCTCAAGTTTCATGCTACCATTGACAATACATCTCCCCATATGCAAAGCTGCTTTTTGTTCAGAATCCAGTAGACGGAGCTGTGCTGTGTGTACTCAGAGCAGATGTGAAGGCACAATCATTTGCTTATTTCTGCAAGGGAATTCAAATGTCTTGGATAATTTGAGACAGTACACATGACTGGTTTGAAAGCTTTACAATGTAATAGCCAATCTCTGTGTGAGTGTTAAATAACCTTCCAAACTCCCCGAAATTAAATTACCTTTGCTTACAAGAACCTACTCTATTTTAAAATGGTACAAGTCTGCTCTTAAATTTATCAGCATTACTTTCTAGATAAATATACTTCCTTGGCCTCAGAAAGTACAATAACATTGTGCCCAAGCAATACAAATTATTTTCCTAAATGAAAAAAAAGCATGTTTTAGCGCTTTATTTTCATTAGTAAACGAATTTATAAGCACAAAGGAGACAATTAGTTTGCTTGTGAGGGCAATCACAGTGAACCTTTCTAAGTAAAAACTGCATACTGCTTTAAAAGCTATTGCCAAAATAGCAAAGGGAAGGGTGATGAGAATGTGTAATATATTTTACATATTTATTTACTCCTTACACACACATATATTTATACCTCACATACACACGCACAGATGTATACACACACACACAAATTTGCAAAAACAAATTTCTCTTTAGGATTATTATACACATCCACAGGAAGAAGACCATCTCTGCCAGGAAGCCTCCTTTGACTTTCTTATTGTCCATGGATCTCTCCCATCCTTAAATGCTTTCTACACTGGTACTGAGCTCTAAAGTGCTTAGCACTTAATTGTTGTCTTATTAATTTATATAAGGTTTCTTCTCTCCAACAGGCTTGTAAACATCTGAGAATAAGAATTATAATTTATATTTATTATTTGTGCCTTACAGTACCCAGCAGTATATAATACAGACAAGTATTCAGATCATACTAGGTTGATTTAGAATCACACATCACTCTTTTCAATCTTTCAAGTCCTTGAAAACATATATCCAAATAGAGTTAGAGTGTTAATTTAATTACAAAGAGAGAGTTAATTTATTCTTTGGTAACATACAGACAACTTCTGAACAGATCAATTATAATATTTTATTATACACTGAAGATGCACAATAGGAATAAAAATAATGACATTTAAAACATTAAATGTGTATTTTCTGATATGAATAAAACATAATGTAGTATTTTACAAGCTGGCAACTTTTAGCTTAGCTCCTTTCTCATAGCACTGACAAGAGGAACAATGACTAATTTTTTTAAAAACTGTGCTTGAATCTTGGAAATTAATTTCTGTAGTATTTAGCATTTGACATTTTCAACTTGTGAAATAAGTAGATAAACAGGTAAAAACTGTATGTGCTAGAGTTTTATTAATTCAACTGTAACTAATTTGTTAGTTTAAAAAATCTTGGTAGAAATGCTAAGTGATATTAAATGTACTGAGTACCTCGAACTACATTTTTAAAAAACAATCTAGAAATCCATACCAATTACGTTAAAACTGCATACAAGAAAACATTTTTTTCTCCTCTTTGGTATCCAGAACACATCATGTTGGTGATGACTTTTATATTCACTTTTTACATTCTTGGTGAGAAAAGCCATTAGCTGCATAAGACAGCTGTTCACAGCCTTCTAGACACAACTTGGCATATTTCAGGACACACAAATCATTTATAAATTAAATGAGTCCAATTACGCATTGCACTTATTTTGTCACTGGCTTAATTTAGCTGTTTGTGCATATCAGTATGGAAAAGAACAGAATAAAAATATATCCCTGTAATGTCTATTTCTGAGAGTCTCAAAATACTTCATAAACATTAGCAGATTATTTTGTATTATCATGAAGTGATTAAGGAGGAAGCATTAATTATTCCCACTTTCTTAGATATGGTATTGATGTAACATTACAGGCAAAAACAAGTTTAATGATCTAGGCCCATAGACCCACTTTTATACTCTTAAAAGGAGTCCTTTATTCAGTAGAATTCATTATAATTCATTTATTTATTCTTTCATTTATCTCACAAACATTTTTCGAACACCCACTATGTGCCAGCCACCAAGTCTACAGAGGAGAATGACACTGTCTTCATTTTGTGTTGTGTTTTCCCTCACATTAACTGCTATGCCCAAAGAATGTTTTATCATTCCTTATTTGAATGTGTCTTCCTTTATCATTGTTCTTAAGACAACTTCCTTCTTGAACAGTTTGATACATACTTTCCTAACTCTTCTCCTACCCTTGACCATTCCTTGTCTTTGATAGTTTTCTCTCCTGCTGTCTACTGTTCTACTTCTGTTCCCAAAAGTTCGATCGTTGGCCCACTTGTTTTGCTTTTATATACACCTCCTTCCTCACTTTAGTGAACAACACCCAAATCTCTCCTTCAAGACCAAACTTCTTCATGGAGTTTCACGTTTTTATATTTCACTGTTTGCCAGACTCATCCACCTGGATGTAACTTAGGCACCTTGAATTCCCCAGCTCAGAACCAAACCCATGAATTCTTCCAGCCTCCCTCCTCCACCCCACTCTTTCTCTTCTTCTGATATTTTCCATCACAGTATCTTCCAAATTATCTGCTATGTCTGCCTGGTTTCTCACTCTAAACTCCTCTTCCACATTCAGTTCTAATTTTACCACTTGTCTTTCTTCCTTAAATTCATCCTCTGGGCAATTCATCCAAAACACTGGTTCTTAACTTAAGGTCATTTTGTTCTTCAGGGATATTTTAAGACATTTTAGGTTGTCCCAACTGGTAATGCTATGGTTATCTAGAGGATGTGGACTAGAGATGTTGCTCAAAATCCCATAATGCACAGGACAGCGTCTTCCACCCACCTGCCATATCACAAATACCTATCTGGCCCAAATGTTCACAGTGCTAAAGTTGAAAAATCTGATCTAGAATAAAAACTGACCATGTCATTATCACCTCCACCACTTAAAACTGTTTCAGTATGTCTCAAGCTTATTGAAGGCCCATGAACGTCCTTGAATGACAGACCCCAGCCTTCCACTCCAGCTCATCTACTGCACAGGATGCCTTTTCCTTTAAGCTGAAAAGAGTAACTCTAAGATATTATTTTTCTAAATTTTCAGAAAAGAACTCATCTTGGCCAAAAGTAGTAGAATATAAGCAGATATTTTCTGGAAATTTTCTAGAAATATATTTATTGGCATCAAATCCCTGTATTAGACTGTAAGCAACTTAAGGTAAGTGCCAGGTCTTCATATTCTTTGTCATTAAAATATAGAAAAAATATGCAGTCATTAACTATTACTTGGATATATGAATAATGATTGGATGGATAAGTAGGTGGGCAGTCAGATGGGTGGAAGAGTAGATGAATGAATAGGTAGGTAGATGGATGGATAGTTTGACACATGGGCAGGAGGTGAATGAGTGGATAGACAGCATAAACACTGTATTCTTTTGACCCCTCTTTTGATCTCTTTTTATGATCATCTACTTGCTAATAGGGATAGGAAAAAGTCCTTATACTTCATTATTTGGTCTTCTTGTATATGTATTTGTCTCCATGTTAACAAGACTCAGGAAGATCAAGTGCAAAGACTTCTGAGAACATTTGAATGAGTAATTCAATATTTTTCAAGTTCAGTAAAAGTGTCTTTATTTCATGTATAATGAATGGAGTTAAGATCTCTTCCAGTCCCTCATTTAGAATTGGTTATGGTTCCCTTACCCAACCCCAATTTCTTTTCCCCTGACTTGTTTAAAGTGTTGATATGGTATGGATGTTTGAACCCTCCAAATCTCATGTTCTAATTCAATCCCCAGTGTTGGAGTCATGCGGGTGGATTCCTCATGAATGGCTTGGTGCACTTTCAGCAATAATGAGTGAGTTCTCACTTTATTAGTTCATGGATAGCTGGTGGTTTAAAGGAGCCTGGTCCCTCCTCCTCCCTCTCTCTTGCTCCTTCTCTCACCATGTGACACACTTGCTACCCTTTGCCTTCTGCCTTGATTGGAAGCTCCCTGAAGCCATCACCAGAAGCAGATGCTGGTGCCATGCTTATACAGTCTACATAACCATGCACCAAATAAACCTCTCTTCTTTATAAATTACCCAGTTTCAGGTATTTCCTTTATAGAAATGCAAATCAGGCTAACACAAATGCTTTTTGTTAAATGCTTTTTAAAACTTATTTTGGTTAAAATATGAATTTTAAAAGGCGAGAAAAAACTGATAACCATTTATATGATAACAAGTGTGTTTATTTTTAAATCCCCTCCAAACTCTCTATATAAGATATATATGTATTATATATAATATATATGTATAAAAATATATATATGCAAGAGAGGGAGCCATAGTTTAAAACTATCATTTACAATTTCAAATCCACTAGCAGGAGACAGCTTTGAGGGCTTCTTTCGGTCACTTCTAAGTATTGCTCCACTATAGAGGAATGGGCTCCCACAGCCACATTAGCTTATGTAATTCCATTCCGAAGATCACACATGATTATGACAAAGAGTAAAGGCAGAGACAGAGAGTAGTAGTCTCAGCTAACAGTGGAATAAAGCTCACAAGCAGGGAAGCCATATAATTTATCATCCAAATCAGGGCATATTTAACAGTGAATGGGAGCAATAAAAATAGTTAAATTATTTAATTTTTGAAATAATTAGAAATTGACCATTTAGTTTTAATATATCAGTGCACCAATAAAATGTTTTATTCAATACCTATTCTCAAAATCTTTTTAAAAAACAAAATTAGCACATATTTTATACAGTAAACCAACACTAAACTACTTCTTAAATTTTATCTACACATTAAACATAACATATACTTCCCAATTGTGATGATTACATTGATTTTTGTCAAAGATGTCTTTGATTTTATAAAATACATAAGAAAATATTTAATAATTGTTAAGAAATATTGTAAATCCCTTTAAAAATTTGCTAAAAGAAATTAGTGTAGCAACATAAGCAGAAAAAGTATTTTTGCATGTATTTAAAAAGTTTTGTACCCATTTCTATCTCTACCACCATGTCAATAGTATTACTTTGAAAATATATTATTTCAATATGGTCTTTTGTAAAACTGTAATATGGTCTTTTTGTAAAATTACCTGCAAAGGTCTTTAAAGATGCATTTTATGGACAATACACTGTGGACATTTGCTCTGACTTTTTTTTTTGCATACCATAAAATTTTTAACTGAAAAAATATTTTCCCTATAAATGCTGAAGTTCCTGGTAAGCAAAAAGCAAATTATGCTTCATGGAGAATATTCTCAATGTTAATACTTCTTGTGTCAAAACATGTAGATATTCTTACAGATACTGATTTTTGCTTTTATTTAATAACATCCTTTGACAAATACTCTATAACAAAAGGCATCAACAATTTGTCTCTATTATGATTACTTTGAATGTTTAGCCAACTTTAAAGGCTTCCAAATATGTAAATTTATACAATTAAAGAGAGGAACTCTAACAAAACATTCCTTCTAAAACTCAAGATATTCTAAAGTGCAATTATAAAATTCCAAATTAAGTCTTTTGCACCACTTGAGCTTCCATTATTCAATTTGTTTAGCTTCTTCTTTCGTAATGATCATTTCAATATGTTCCTGTGTGCAAGCATTATTTACAATAGTTATAGTTTGTTACACATTCAAAAGATGAGTATTTTTGCTACTTCATTCTTTGACTACTTCAATTCTAAATTTCAAACTAATTTTAAACAAATTGCAAACAGAATTTGAAGAAGACACAGATGCTTCTTTAGCAAATTTGTATCTTCTGGAGGTCATACTGTCAGCGATGTGTCTACAGTACCTGCAACGGGTGGTAAATGTCAGCAAACTTTTTGTGCAAGTTACATGTTTATCATCAATGATGTTTCTTAAAAACTGTAAATTCAGTACCTAACATTTCATTAACCATGCATTTCTTTTTTTCTTTGTTATTATGGCCAAAAGGGTTTATTCCAAAATAAAAAAAAAAAAAGGTTTGCCAAATAATGCAATGTAGTTGTAGACTTAAATCATACAATTAATGACAAAAAATTAAAGACTACTCCCTATAGAACAGGACAAGCCATCCTCTTTTTTCCATACATATTTCCCATACCACAAGCCATAATTTCTCACATTCCCTACTAACCCCAATCATGGGAACGTGACAGCTTTGAGCATCTGGCACAGAAGGAGTTAGCTGTTTTTAGCCCCTGAGGTCTGAGAGCTCTTTGTTTCATCAGCAAACACAATGCATGCAGTCTTTGTTGGAAGTTGGAGCTGGAAAGGGTTGGGAATAGACAGACAGGCTGGTCATTGTCCTTTATATTTAACCACATGTTAAAATCATAAATCTCTTTATTGCACAAGGGGCTCACAAAATGCTAGTCCAGACTATGACAGGAGAAGCAAGCAAAACATAAATTTATCAAACTTAACCCAGTCTATCTTAATAAAATGAATAACGACAACTTGTCCTTAAAAACCGAAAACCAGGACATATGATTGCCCTCCACATGAAGTCCTTTTGCACTTCCAGCACTAACTCAAAAAGAATATTTTTTTTCGTAACCCAATTCTCCTAACTCACTAATTTGGTCAGGAAATATGTTTATGAAATTGATATTGTCAATTTTTTATCTTTAAAATTAGTGATAAATCTGTCAAACTCAATGAATTAACCTTTCATTTTATTTTGTTAGTGTTATTTTGTTTTTAGAATGGAAAGAATTCAATAAATTGCAGCACAATAGAAATTAACATCTAACGGCTTTGATCTAAAATGTGAAAGCAATCAACTTGTTATGCCTGAGTAATAACATAAGTGAAATACTTAAAAATAAATTAGAATAGAACTTAGTGAAGAGAAGAATTGTGTTTTGATGTGGGAGAGTTGAGAAATCATGTACATACCCTCTCTTGGACTGAAGATTCAAGGGATAATATCAATGTGAATAGCTCTTCAAGGTAAGATTACTGAATGAAGATGTGAGGCCCAAATTAGTGACCAAAAAATTCAGGTTAAAATAGAGTATCCATTAAGGACATAACTAAGGGGAATTATGCTGTGTAGAGGCTGGTAGAATAGTGTAATAAAAAAACTCTAAAAATATATACTAAAGTACCTTCACTCTGTCACTTACTCTGATCATTAATCTCAGTTTTCTTATTTGTAAAATGGACATACAACATCCTTAGGGGAGAGAAGATTGTGAAATTAAATAACACAATGGGACATAACCTTTAAAAAACATTTGTTAAATTTTGAATGTTGAAAAATAATTAGATGGAAACAAAGAACTGAAGAGGAACAAAATAAACATGTTGTGATAAAAATGTTGTTAGCAGCATATATGAGTATTCACTGTAATTTTTAAGAGAGTAATTGTTAACATACATTTTTCTTACATACTTGAAAATATTCCAGTGATTTATTATGCCTAACCTGAGGGTACATTCAAAATTAATTAAACAGAACAACTTAAAGGGCAGAACTAAATGAAGTCTCACCATAAAAGTAATGGGGAACTTCATGTTCCAAAGTTTGGTTTTGGGAAATTTATAGGCCAAAGCTATTGTTGTTATAAATTGATATTAGTATATACTGTAGAATGAAACAAAACCTATAAGAAAAATTAGTTGCTAAAAACAAAGCTGATTTTTCCTTGCTGATTTTCCTGAGTTCTAAATAGATACTCTTTCAACATGCTGTTTATTCTGTAACAAAAATGGAATCATATTGTTTTCTAATATGCATTTTTCAATTAACATATGGAAAAACTCTGCATATCAATAAATGTTCTTTGCTTGTATTCATTTTAAATGAGTATATAGTATTCACTTATTGGGTACTTGAAACTTTATCATGTTTGCCAATTATAGAGCCTATTGCAATTGTTCTATTGCTGTTCAACTTGTTCTTAGTCATTACCATTTACAGGGTGGTCTGTGGAATAATGCCAGTCTGAAAACTGTTTCTTAACAATCTATTGTACTTTGTTCAGGCTGCTGTAACAAAATACCATAGACTGAATAGCTTATAAATAATATAAATTTATTTTTCACAGTTTTAGGAAGTCTAAGATTAGGGCACTATCAGATTTAATGTCTGATGAGGGCTCATTTCCTGGTTCATAGGTGGCCATAATTTTGCTCTGTCCTCACATGGTGGCAGGGGAGTGGGATCTTCCAGAAGGCACTATCCATTAGAGCTCCACCCTCATGATCTAATCACTTCCCAAAGGTCTTGTCTCCAAATACTATCACACTGGGGATTAGGTTCCAGCATATGAATTTGGGCGGTGAGGGTGCATATTGTCTATAGCATATGTGTGACAAAGTAAGTATATCAATGGAGAGTTAGCATTTAAAACTTCTATAGAAATTTGTCAGACTGTTATGCTTGTTTTCATACAATATTAATAATAACAAACTGGGGCTTGTATTGTATATGTCTGCTTTAATTAAATTTTTCATAAATTTATTTTTAATAAAAGTATTGGTACACAATAGGTTTTGTGGGGGAAAAAACCTTGATCTTTTACCAAAGAGTATTGCCAATCTGACTAGTCTGACTAAAACCTTTTGGCCTCAAATTCTTAGCCTGAGCTAATGATTGGTTAAGAGGAATGTATCCAATTACGTAGCAACCAAAATGTGGAGGAGTATGGGTCAGCATTTAGAGAAACAAGTGTTCTGCTATCCATGGTACTGAACCATCATTTCCTACTTGGGCCTGGCTATTTCTTCTAACCTTGGAACTCCAGTTACTCCAGACCAACCTTTCTCAGAAATTCTAATCAGGAGACAGAAGAAACAATAGTGATGTATACACGGGGAATATGAGTAAAAGAGAAACATTCATGCAGGTAAAGAGGTATTATATGGAGAGATTGCTAAGAAGAATAAGAGATGCTCTGCTAATTCATTTACTAAGAAACTATAGCCAATCTTAGCCAAAATGCCAAAGGAACAACAGATTTAGATCCCTTGCAGTGCAAAGCAGCATTAGTATTGACATTAATAAATAAGTTCTTTTTGAAAGAATGACAAAAAAATTGCCAAGCAGAAATTTATGACTGGTATGTCATCTCAGTTCAGTCACACACAATTTTCATAGTTTTTTTGCTTTAGTTTTCAATATAGTTGAAAATTGGGTGTTATGAAACTATTCCAAATAATATAAAATCATGACTCGTGTGTTATTATTTAAATGAATAATTTCACATACTTTTGAAAGGTTTGTCATATTTTTGATAGCTACCATTGTTCTTATCCTTTGATAGTTGGGAAAGTCTATTACCCCATCTCAGCCTCCTGCCCGCATATTATGATTATAAGAGATGCTCCGTATGTGATAGGGACTGAATAAGCTGATTAGATCTCTGCTAACCACAGCTGAGTTAGAAACAGGGGGACTGGTATCTTCAGCAACTGTGCCAACGGAGACACCTTGAGAAGAGAAGGGTTAGAGGTATTGCTATGTCCTACAGCAGAGATGCTAATGCTTCTTTGTGACAACACCTATTATTTTAAAATGATCTGACTGTGTCTGTGATTCTGGCAACTTAAAAGGAGCACGTTATTATGGATATACCATAATTTATTTAATCAAACTCCTATTGTTGCATATTTAGGTTGTTTCACATTTTCACAGCTATAATCAGTGTACATTGAACATCCCCATACATAAATCTTTGCACACATTCAGTAGCTCTTTTAAATTTCAAAGCATTTTATAGACATTCACTTAATTGAAATTTTAGTAGTCCTTGAGAAAAATCAACCACCCAATTTTGTCAGCTTGTCAAAAAGGCTACTTACTATGAATTAAGTCATGTTTAAGTGAGTCTGTGTTTTATTAAATATAATCACACCTACATAAATTGGAAAAAATTCTCATGCATATATGTGTGAGTAATAGTTTTGATGTCATCTGTGAACAATGTTTGATGCCCAAATGGATTTGCAGACTTCTGGGGAAAGTGTTAAGTTTTCCATTTTTCCAGGAGATACTGATCTTTACTGCTTTACCATTTATCCTGAGAGAAAATAAAGCACTTACTTGCCTTCAGTTTCTTTATTCTTAACTTATATGAGAGACACATCACCAAAATGAATTTATTTTTAGTGGTACTTTGTTGTTTGTGGATCAAAACCAAAGTGTTGAATAGAGACCTATAAGTATCTTGCAATACTTATTTGATGTGAAATGGAAAATTAGTGCATTTGAACTTAAGACAATTCATCTGTGTCTACATTTCCTTTCAGGTAGTAAAGTAATAGTTAGAAGTGCCATGCAGTTGTGCTAATGTTTGGTAGAATTTATACTAGAAATATATGATATAATTCTGCAAAGGACATTTTACTAGACTACTCACTTTCAAGTGAGCCACTTATGTGCTTCCTGAATAAAAAGAAGGATCAAAGATACAGGTGTAAACAGGGAATTCAGTGACTGCACTGTGACCCAGAGACCAAGTATATTTTTAGCAAAAGGACAGAGAGTTTTGGAGGAATTTGAAACTTAAAGCACAGGACAACGTTTTGTTTTAAAAAACAAACAACCTAATAAGCTGCTGAGCTCAAGCTCAAAATGAACATTAATCTCTAAAAGTGCTTGAGTGGTTATGGAATATTAGTTAAGGCTGCCAAGTTATAATATGCAGCATGGATATGGAGAGAGACTAGACATACTTCTTTAGGTTGAGAAAGCCAGTTTAAAAGAAATGATTAAATAAGAATAGTAATTTTATTAACATAATCTATTGTTCTTTTGGTCACTATACTAAAACCTTGCACACAGTTTTTCTAACATTAATATTTTCCAAGATAAAAAGCCAAATGTAAGAGAAATAATCACTTTGAAATTATCTGAATTTGTAGCAATATAGAAAAAACATGAATTTATTATTGTGTTTTCATTTGCTTTGATAATTACATCCATATATAATCTATTCCATTGAATTATAACTATTAGAACTATTAAAATTATAATTTTCTTTCAAAATAACTAAAGGTTTCTCTTAGTTGGGCAATTTGGGTTGCTTACCCACTAAAATATTTTAATTACAGAAGGAGATAATTTAACATTATGAAATTTTTGAAAAGTTGAAGTGAGAGAAAAATCTAATAATTCATGATATGCCAAGGGGAGAGAAATGATTACATGGTATGATTTTCCCAAAGGTTCAATTTTTGAAGGCAATTCTTCCAAAAGTGAGTAAAATAAAAAATTAATCTCTCCTGAGATGAAAAGGGACAACACTCACTGTATTCCTCTCTCAAACTCAGTCTGTTCTTTCAGTGACTAAAGGCAAAGTCATAGTGGGTCATGATTTTTATTTTTAGAGTCTAGCACTGTAGTGTCCAGGTAAGCATCCCTGAGGGAAATATCTACATTTTCAGTCAAGGACCAACTAGGTGTTCCTGGGCCAAGCACCTAGGGAAACTTTGCTCTAGGATTGAAACAAGTGGCCATTCTGTCCCCTGAGTGACTGGAAATTAATAAATTGATTACATATTTATTTTAGTTGAGGTCAGCATCAAAATACTGAGTACAGTTTTAAAAAACCAATTACTATTTCCATATATTCTATGGAAATTCTATCCTTAACAAAACTAAATCCTCTTAGCATAATTTCAGAATTCAGCTTTAGAGTGATCCAAATGATTTTAATTAAATAATTAGTTCATTAATTCAATTATTTTTAATTGGCAAATAAAAATTGTATATATTTATAGTGCACAAAAATGATGCTGTGCTACATGTATATATTGTGAAATAGCTAAAACAAGCTAATTAACATTGCGTTACCTCAAATACTCCTTTTTGTGGTGAGAACACTTAAAATCTACTCTTTTAGCAATTTTCAAGTATACAATACATTGTCATTGGCTATAGTCCCCATGATGTACAATAGATGTCTTGAACTTATTCCTCCTGTCTAATGGAGATTTTGTATCCTTTGACCGACAGTTTCCCAAATGGTCCAACACACATACACATACACACACACGCACACTCACACCACCGTCTTTAAGAGGTATTTGTTAAACTTTATCCTTGCAGTAATATTTTAGAACCTCTTTTAGTCTTAAATGGTCTGTCCTTTCAGCCTTCCTCTTCCTTGACTTCTCTGTAGAACATGCCTCAGTTAGCGCTCTTGAATCCCGAGGCTGTCATCACAGAACGAACTCCCGACAGAGCCCTACGTTCCCACCCGCCCCTCTCAGTCTCCCTTGCCGCCTTCTCCTGCCATCCTCCTCTTGCCTGCCTTTTATACTCAAGCCTTAGTTTCTCATTTTTTCTTATTTATCTCTACTATCTCTATAAAATAGGATTCTCTCTGGCTGAGGTTTATTTACCAACTGTGTGCCAAACGCTGTAGAGTCTGTATCTCTAGTCCTGATCTTTCCTCTGAGCTTCCGTATAGTTAACTGTATTTCACTGCTTCTTCCAATTTATTGAATTTGCTTCCATAGGGGAGGGCTTTTTTCCTGAAGACGTGTGGCATTGGTTGGATACAGCATTTTGGCTTTGATTCTGGGTGCACATAGTGGTGTAGTTTTTGTATAATTTCTTGGACTCTAAGTACCATCAGTAGTTTCTGGTGAATTCCTCCGTGGCTTAGGGTGCAGTTATTAGTTAAGGCTGTGGTGAAGTTTTGCTGAGGACGGGGACATCAGGTGAGCCAATCTTTAGACCCCTGGAATGGTGGCAGTGAGTCGGCTATGACTGCTTTTTGTTCCCAGGGTGGCATATGCTGGGACTCATGTTATCTGCACCAATTCTTGAGCCTCCAGGTAGCTTGTTTGGGTGCTGGGAAGGGCAGCAGTGGGCTGTGTAGGCGGGTGGGTTCTTGGGCCCCTGGGCAGTGGCCGTGGCATGGGTGATGGCAGGAGCAGTGACAGGACAACTCGCTGGGGCCCAAGTGGTCCATGTTGGTGTTGATCATGGTTGTGACGGGTTGAGTGGGCCAGTCCCCAGGCCTGCAGGTGGTGCATGTGGGTGGGTATCAGCTGTGGTGACAGCAGCAGGTTGAGTGGGCCCAACCTCAGGCCCCTAGGAAGCATGGTCATGGGCCTGTGGTGATGGACTCAGCAGGGTGACCACCAGGTCCCCAGATGGCATGCTTGGGTGTTGGGGGAGGGGGAGCTGAGCTGGTCGAGCCTGTCCTCAGGCCCCGGTGGTGCATGCAGGCACCGGCTATGGTAAGCAGGTGCAGGGTGATCCCCAGGCCCCTAGGGGAGTGCTTGGGTGGTGGCAGCAGTGCCTGAGCTGCTGCCCGGCTGCTGGGGAGTGCAGGATTGCTGTGAGTGTCAGCAGCTGTAAACAGGTGCCTGGGGAAGATGTGCTTCAGCCCCACATGGCAGCTGCAAGTGGAATGGCCTTTCCTCAGGGCCCTCATGAATGTGTGACAGCTTTGCTACTGAGGATGGCAGGGTCACTGCCAATGGTTTGTGCCTTAGCCTTGGTGGCAGCGGTCAGCAGCAGTGCCCAGCTATGGGCAGGGATGTTAATGGGATTCCAGGGATGTAAAGATGCTGAGGCCGTTGGGCCCCGGGGCAGAATGGAGTCTGGTGGGGGTTGGGCTCTCAAAATGGTGCCTTGCTGTAGCTGCTTAGGACTTGGGGGTTGCATGGGACCCAGTGTGAGCTCTCTCTGGAATAATGCCATCGCGTGGTTTTCAGGCAGCTTCCTATGTGAGTCTCAGTGCCCACGTGGTTGAGAGGCTCTCCCATGGCTAGGATTGCAGGAGTCCCCAGTGGGAATGTGGGCCACTGTGGGTAACTCACTTACCGTTTTCCCGCACTGGGGAGCATCTCAAGCAGGTTACCTTGCTTTCCTCTCCCTCCTTGCTTTGAGTGTTTCCCTTCACTCCTCTGCTATGTTCCAGTGCTCTCTCCTAGGTTGTCTATTCAAAGAGTGATTATCTACTTGCTATTTTGGTTCTTCTTTGAAGAACCATTTGGTGTGGGAGGCACCAAATCCCTCTACTCAGCCCTCTTGAAGCCCCTCCTGGGACATAGTTTATTGTTTATCTAACTTTAAATTTAACTGGGTGTCTGGTATTTTATCTGGCAATCCTAACTCCAAATCTATATACCTTTAAATGAAAATATTTAGGTAAAATATTTAAACTCCAAGGAGGAAGACAAACCAATAAGGAAGAGAGAGAACCCCATCAAGGTGCCACAATGGAATGACTCTCAGATTGGCATCCAAATTCTTCTCTGAAACACAGGATGCGATGTTTGAAAAGACGCCAGAGAGTTCTGAGACAAAAGACTTGAGAATCTAAAGTCCTATACTAGCCAAAGTTAATTTAAATGTGAGGGTGAAATAACTACTCTGGGAATAAAAATGAAACCACTGTGTAAGAATGATCTAAGAGATGATACATAGGAAGAATTTCAATTAAAACCAGGAACTAGAAAATTAAGCATATTATCACCAATAGTTTTAATTATAAGTACATATATCCAGAATGAGACCATATAATTAAAAAGTATAAACATTGCAAAGGAAGAGATAAAGTTAACAATTTCCATGGATATCACTGTCCCAGAAAAATTCCAAGATAACTAATTAAAAAACGACTTAGAATTAATATGAGAATTTAATATAGCAATTATATAAAAGAAGGACATGCAAACATTAACAGATTTTCTATATATCAGCAGGATCCAATTAGGATTTAATGGAACTTGTGATCTCATTAAAAGTAGAAAACAATGATAAAATACTTATGATTAAGCTTAGCAAATATTGTGTAGGACTTTAAGAAGAAACTATAAAAATGGGGTGAAGTACAGGAAAGATCATAATAAATGGAAAGACATGCCATATTGTAGTATGAAAAAGATCATCTTTTGATGCCATTCATCAGTTTTCTTTATGTTAATTTGCACATAGATTGCATCCCAAGTCAATTTTTACCACCACCCCCTAAAGAACCAAACAACTTCAGAGAACTTAAGAAGCTGGTTCTATTTATTTCTTTGGAAGAGTCTATAAATGAATGAGAATAGTGACAAATATATTGGAAAAAGGGGACACTTTAACATTCATCAACACCAATGCTATAAAGTAATAGTAATTACAGCAATGTGCTATTAGTAAAGGAATGGATAAATTGAACAATGAAATATGATCAAGAAGTTATGCAAATACATAATACACACACACATATTTTTTTATTTGTTTGTTTGTTTTGTAGAGATGGAAGTCTTGCTCTATTGTCAAGGCTGGTCTCGAACTCCTAGCCTCAAGCAATCCTCCCGCCTTGGCCTCTCAAAGTGCTGGAATTACAGTGTGAGCCACTATACCTGGCCTAATCAAGGAGTTATAAGTAAACCCATATATATATGAAAATCTATTTTAGAATAAATTTATCATTTCAAATCAATGAGGGAAACAGTGACTAGTACAATAAATAATGTTGCAACATTTGAGAGGAAAAGCATATTTCTAACTCAAAGCATGCACAAGAATAAATTGCAGATTAATCAACATTCTAAACCTAAAAGTCACATAACTGTAAAATTATTACAAGAATGTCTAAGTTGGGCAGGGCCTTTTTATAGTCACTGAGTTGGGCATGGCCTTGCTTAATAAGATATAAAATACAGGTACAATAAAGCAACAGAGGTCAAATTTGAATGAAAGCAGCTTAGCATAGTCTCAAAACAGGACTCTGCAGCATTTCCTGGACTCATACCTCCTTGGACAAGTTATGTAAACTTCAAGATGTGGCTCAGTTTCCTTACTTGTAATTTAGGCACATTAATACCTCCGCCCTAGGGTTGTTACGAAGATTAAGTGCATTAACATTTGTAAAGTAAATTAGAACAAAACCTGGCACATAATAAGGGTCTGTTAGCTAAACTTAAAAAATGAAGCTACGTGTGGGGTAAAATCATAGACAAAATAACAAAACAAGCGAAATACTGTGGAAGCGTAAGCACAACATAAAAAATGAAAAAGGATGACTACTAGTATGTGTAAAGAATACAAGTCAAAAAGCAAACAGCAAATTATGAGAAAAATAGCTGAGAGATATAAACAGGTAAATCAAACAAAACTGGAATCCAAGTGGCTCAATATTGCCATAGTCTCTAATAATTGGGAAGACACAAATTTAAACAGCAGTGAAATAACTACAGCCTTAGGAAGGAGGCACCTGATGCCTGGGAGGAAAGATACACTGTCCAGCCTCCGAAGGAGATGGGAGCCATCCTCACATCCCACTGAACGACCTGCACAGGGGGGCCCAACTCAGTCTCACCATTTACATTTGAGCTGCCCTAGCCTGGCAGCCAGTCCCTGAACACTCTACACCCCTCCTTGAAATCTACTGATGCCTCCTCTGCCTGAAGTCCCTGGCTCCTGTTTCTTCATCTAGGAATATTCTCTGTATCCTTCAAGACAGAGATCAGTATTCTCTTCTGGGATATCTTCCTAACATTCTCAGAAGAGATAAGGTCCCCCTCTTTCATGCACCTGCTATTTTTTTTTTATGTATCAATGATAGAACTCATCATCTCCTGATTTGTTTCATTATTCGGTGTACATATCTTCCAAAAGATCATAAACTCCTTAAGGACAAAGACCAGCACTAGTTTATTTCTCTAGGACCAGCACATAGCAGAGACTTAACACATCTTTGTAAATAATGAATGAATATTTATTTTAAAATACCTCCTTTCTATTTTCATGGATAACTTCAGGCTGATTCCACAGTCTTTAGTGGATCCATTCTTACTTAAAACATAACATTTTCACATTTTTTTAAAAAATGGGATGTTTTCAGCACCAATTAATGTCATTTTTAAAATTTCCATCTTTATACTCCAGTGGAAAAGCCTCTTTAGAAAATAGCTACCTTGTCAAATGTATGAATTTTGACATCCTATAAATACAAGATTTAAAATAGAATATGCTCTGTGTAAATAAATAAGAATACATTTAATTGAAAAGATAATACATATGCTACATTTTATATTCTTACAACATTTGTTTCAGAAAATTCAGTTATAACTTAAAGTGCCAGAAAAATGCTGATAATTGGAACTGCTGTCCAGCAAGTCAAAGATGCTTCTCCTTGCAGGCTGCCTGTCCTATTCGCCTGTCATATTTTCAAAGGCTAATGAATTCTCTTTTGATGGCCAGACTCTTCTCTAACTTGTGCCCTTAAATTCTCTGCTGGAGAAAAGGTAAAAGTAGAAAGACAGGCACTACAGTAAGTTGTCTCCCTTGCATCATCTTTTATCATCAGTATTCATGGCATTGACTCTGAATCATCTGAGTCGGGTAGGGAAGTAATTAGGATATTGACAGGCACAAGCAATGGATGGGAGTGAACTTGCAATTAATCTGTTACTTACCTTTCTCAGTGTGATGTTGAAAGCAAAGAAGCAACTCTAAGATCTAATAACCCTGAAATATCATTGTACAAAGGTACATACAAAAACACTTTTAGTTTCCCCAAATTATGCTATAGACCTGAATGAACCAAAATGTTTGCATTCATCTTAAACCTTAAACAATTATAATAGTAAGATTGGGTTTATATACAGGATAGTGAATAATATCTGATTTTTCAAAAATATGTAGGTGCTTAGTAATTACTAGTAATAGCTATTTTTTTCAAAGTTTGGTCCAATATTCTTTTAACTGTAACCCACCTCATTTTATCCTTCTATGAGAAATAAACTGTCATTAAATGTGGAAAACATTTCTGATTACATGCCATTTTATGTTTTACCAGTTTATTTCTTCCATCTTAACACATTGCAAAAAAGCATACATCTAAAAGATAAGTAATGGTCTAATTTCACAAGATCAATAAATTGTAAAAACTCTAAGAAACCTCAGGGAGCCTCTATCCAGCCATCTTGTTTTATACAAGAGGAATCTGTAGCTCAGGGAGGGTCATGGATTTGCCCAAGATTCACAGCAATTAGTGAGAAGTAGGTCAGAGCTCAGCTGTCCTCTTGCTCAGCCTGGGGATCTTTCTACCAGGTGACCCTGTCTTCCTCCCACTCTTTGCTTCACTTTCTTGAAAATGATTCTCTCCTAAACCTGCAATACTTTCTCATTCTCATCTTCCCCTTAAAATGTTAAACAAATAAATTCCCTTGCATAACATAACTTTTTAGAATTTAGGGTAGGTGGATGGACAATAGGATACACAGAAATCAATAGATGGTGATTGTCTCATTATTAAATAGAGGAGAGATGTTCTCTGGTTTATGTGACATGGGACTTATCTTCTGCTTTGTGCATCTTTTAATTAATCACTAAATATTTACCCTCTTTTAAATATTTAATATCTTGCTGCTGAGTCTTTTATTTATTATAGCAAATTGTATTATTTCATGATCAGGACATACGCAAAGGATGTTGGAATTAGCTACTAATGAGATGAGCCTTAAAAACTAGACCCACATTCCCATGCTGTTGCTTTGTAACCCTGTGGTTTATGCAAGTCACCTAATCTCTTTGAGCCCTGATTTCCTCCCTGAAAAATGAGAATGCTACCATCTGGAGCAATGGAAAAAATGTATTTTGTCTGAACCTTATCCCATGACCATTTCTAAGGTCAAAAATCGGCAGCGTTATTTGGTTCAACCTAATACATAAAACATTCAGCATAGAGTAGGCATTCAATTATAAGTATTATAATTCTTTTTCAAGTTTTTGTTTTTTGCTCTCTCATTCATTATAAAGTCATCTTTGTACCAAGTCGTCACCTTAACATTCATGTAGTAGGTACCATGTGTAAGTTTTTAAGATTTCCTGAGAAATAATTAGTAAAAAGGAAAAAATGGTAAAAACCCTTTCATATGGTGACTGTGAAGATGTCTTTTTTCCTATTGCAATAGTTAGACAGAGGTGAGAATGAATTATACTAAAAAGATGTAAATCTTAAATTCTCAGTTTGGCAATATCCAAATGCCATTCCCTGGGATAAGTTATTTTGGAAGTGCTGCAAAGTTTCATTTAGCAATTCTGTGGCAGAGGAAGTATCTTAAATGAAACCATTCTTTTTTTAAATGGGAAAGATTTTTTTAATTTTAAATATATACAATTTTATTTGTCAATTATACCTCAATAAAGCTGAAAAGAAAAAAATTTTTTTTCCCCCAGGAATGAGAGTTCAATTTGATCACATTTTTTTTTTTTTGCTTCTATATGTTTTCCTTTCTTTTAAAATTTATTATTGTGCAGATTATATGAATAGATTTTTCTAACATTAAACCTTCCTAGGATAAAATATACAGTCAAAACTTTTTGGTACATTTTTTAGCTTATTTTGCTAATAGTTTGCAAAAATTTTTATGTGCCGATGTCTGTTAGATTGGCCCGTGGTTTTCAATTCTTATACTTTCTAGTCTGGTTTTGGTTTCAAGGAAGGATATGCCATTCTCATAAAATGAGTGGGGAGCATTTTCTCTTTTTATATATTTTTTTTTTTGAAACAAGTTGAACGAGACTGAAAATATCTGTTCCTTTGATGTCTGGTAGGTCATGTTGGGTAGATTACCCAGGTAATCATGGGTACCCAGGGGCTTTTCAGTGGGTATATTTGTGTATGTGTGTGCTTGTCTGCTTCTGTGTGAATATATTTTAAAGTATTGATTCTGTTTCTTTACTGATAATAGACCTATCCAAATTTTACATATTTGTTTTATTTCATTGTTCTCTTATAACTAGATAATAATGATACTAGATAAAACATTAAAAATTTCTGATCGTGTATCAGGTATTGTTCTAAGCATGTCTTGTACTCTCAACAATCCTAAGAGGTAGGTACTAATGCTGTCTCACTTTAAAAATGAAGAACGGAAGCACAGAAAGCAAGTAATCTTCCCAAGGTCACCGAGCTAGTAAGAGCCAAGCCAGAATTTGCCAATCTGATGTTTGAACTTTGCACACTCTTTTGCTTCACGCTAGGTGCCACAGGGCTTCAAAAATAGGTGTCTTTAACAATGATTAACAATATCATAAATTATTGACGGTGAGAAACAAATATAGACTCCAAAATAAACACTCTGATACCACTGTGATATGGAATAACACACTCCTTAGTTTTTGCTTTCTTCTTCTCTACCTGGCCAGGCAATGAAGTAACAGCCTGTCGGCAAACTAAACCCTGCTATTCATAGGTTTCTGGTTCATTTCTCTAGGATCACGGTATTTGGTCCACACTGCCATTGCATCTAGTTGTATCTATTTTAATGTCAACTGTCTTACTTTGTTGTGTGAAACCTTCGTTCCCCTCCCTTCCTCCCTCTCTCTCTTCCTTCTTTCTCTTTTTTAACTTCCCTCTTTCTCTTTTTTAAATGTACCTTTGTTGCACTCCTACCCCGTTTTAACCATTGAGATAGAGGCATAAATGAATTAAGCAGAACAGAACCACTGCTTTCAAAGATTTAGAGCCCAGAAGGAAAGACAGGAAAATGAAATATCATAGGTACTATGACAGATGTATACATAAGATAGGGGTGTAAAAGCTACCATAGTTCAATGTAAAAAGTCATCAGTTTTTAGGGAAGCATTTAAAGGTAAATTGATAATGTCGTCTGCAATTATGCTTTAAAACACACCAAATGGGGACAGATAAATGGAACAACAATAGTGAAATTCTGATAATTGCTAAAGCTGGGTGTTCAGTATGTGGACATTTATTATACTATTATCTCTAATTTTGCATATATTTGAAACTTTTCATTAACATGTTTAAAAATTATATCATCAGCAGCAGCATAGTTAACACTTACTGAATACCTACTACGTGATTGATACTAAGTGCTTTTTCTGTACTAACTCATTCAACTCTCACAAACACCCTGTGAGGTAGGAACTATTACTGTACCCATTTTGCAGATGAGAAAACTGACTCAGAGGGCCCAGTGACTCAATCAAGTTAATGGAACTAGGGAGTGGTGTAGCTGGGCAGTGTGATACCAGGTTTTACTCATTCGACCACCATGTTATACCGTCTCTCAGTGTAGAGTAATTATAAATACATATCGTATAATGATAGTGATTTACTACGTTTAGGCACTGTGCTAAAGCACTTGCATACAGTATTTTATTTAACCCCACAAAATATGAGCATTTAAGTCTTAAGGATCCATTGGATGGTGGCGTGGGTTGGTCAAGAAGCACAGTACAATGGGAAGGAAGCAATGCCTGAGCTGAGTTTCTGTAACTGATGAAAAGTGAAAAGGGTGTCTCCCATTCCAGGCAGTAGGAGAATCCTGGCCAGATGCACGGAGGTGGGATACATTCACACACTGGTGGTCGCAGTGTAGGAGGATTAGGTGTGAGGCAGCTAGCAAGACAGGAGGACCAGGTTGGATGATTAGGTGGAACCTGAATCTGGAGATTCTCATGACATGCTAAAGAACTGAGGCACTGTCCCAAAAGTTACAAAAGAGCCACTCCGGGTTATAAGTAGGAAAGTGACAATATCAAACTTAAATTTTTAAAAGGCCGCCAGGGAGCCCTGAAGGGTGTGTGAGTCAGAGTGGAAAATGTCTTATTCGTTACTAATTAAATTGGCTTGTTGAATGGATGTTTTGAATGCACATCTATTATTCTTGATCAATTCCACTCGATGTTGGATTACTTCTCTTTTCTCTGAAAAACAAAAACTAGCTTTTCTTCTGTTCTTTCTCTCTCATGTGCACAGTGCCTGGTTAAATGCTACTCTCTCAAAGGCCATTAAATAAATGTGGTACATCAATTAATTTCCTTATTGTAGTCTGTTTACTAATTAGAAGAAAAATTTCCCATAGGTCAAACTTTGAGGTTGTCATTATTTACCCTGGGGCCTAGCAGGCTTGAAGTTCACCTGAATTGTTACAAAAAAGGATTTTGTTTTGGTTTCAGTTAAGTATTTGGCTACACTTCTCATGTGTAAAGAAAATATTTATTTCCAGGAATCTTGAAAAAGGAGGAGACGTGAATTGCTCCATCCTCTGGCATGTACTCTTTTATGACCGTTCATAGATGTTATTTTTAATGGGCAGCTTTATTGCTTCACTGACCTTTTCCCAGAACTCCTGAGTCTGAAAAATTACATCATACTATTTAGCCGCCCCCATTATTACTGCAGCAACTTAAAAAGGATAAATGAACTTGTTGGCACAAATGAAGGAAAAGGAAGCTTTGTCAATGAGCACGTGAATATCTGCTAAAAATCATAGCTGATCTGTGCCCATTCAGTTTATGTTTTAAGTTTGCCTTTGTTCTTTCAAAATTGCATCTGTTTTGATCTTTTGCATACTCTAGCTTAAAAGACTAACCAATTTAATATTTAATATATATTAGTAATGCTTTAAATTTTACATTGTAGAAAATATATCATCTGTCATGTAAGAGCTTACTCTTGAAGTTTTAAAAAGTGTCACAAATTTTTCACTTTTATTAAAATATTTAATTTTTGTGTGTGTATAGAAAATGAACAGATGAGGACTTTAGTATTGTTTTCACTATGAATGTTGTTTAAAAAAAGATGTTAACGTGAGAATCTGGTCCATCCATAATTCCCCTGACATTTCCCCCAGTGCTCCACTGCCCATGCCTTTGGCTACTGACAGGGCACACTCATTCCTTGAAACACCATGTGCATTCCTGGATTTTATGCATACCACACTCCTTGCCTGGAATCTGTTTTTTTCTATGATGTTTATGTGGGTCCTATTTTGCCTTCAAATTCTAGATAATTCTCATCTTCTTCATAAAACTTTCCTTGTCTCTTCTAGGTTTTGTGTGATTGCCCCCTACAATCACTTCTGCTGAAGCCTCTTTGAGTAAAACCAACCATATCTATACATCAGGAAGCTTATAAATCCAAGTCAGAAACAACAACACTCTAAGAGTTGAGCTAGGCAGTTCATTCATTCAACAGACATTAAAGGCTGTCTCTGTGCCATGTACTAGAAAGCTAGCAGTGAACACAAGAGACATCATGGAGTTAACAGAGCGGTTAATCTAAAGTAATAATTAATTTGTGCTCTAATGTGAAGGGCATGGAGAGATTAAGCATGCTCTCACTGTGGCAAGTAGAGATGTTCTCTGCATTTAATCTGTTTGTTTGTACTACTCAAAGTTTTTGCCCATGAAGAGGTAACATGCTGTGCCTCAATGGAAATCAACATGCTGCTTCATTCATTGAAAAAGTTTTACTAAGAAAAAAATAGCAGCTGAAATTAAGAGTGTGCCTAGTGATATAGATGACTTACTTTTTGGCACAAGGACCTTATCTCATCATCCACTTTCTTTTTTTCTTTTTTCTTTTGAGTATAAACAGACTTTATTGAAGTCAGTGCCTCTGTACTGAGACAGAAGATTGTGTCTACATAAGCACAAGTTGTAACATTTCACAACTTCTAAAAGGAATGTCAACAATTACAACGATCATGCATACCATGGTCAATAATCACATTTTAGAAGCATATTTAACCATTTCTAAAGAAATGCTTATAAGATTGTTATATATACAACTACTTTCAATAAACTGCAAAACATTGATCGACTTTTCCAGTATGAGCTACTGTAGCTCATCATCCACTTTCTACCAAGGTCCTTGTGTTGCTGCAAATAATTAACAAACAATTTGCAGATGGGCAGATGAGTCTTTTGACCTCACTTTGGATTGCATTGCTGTAGACCATACTCCCAGCCTTGTTGAGAGTTATCAACTGTAAAGACTCAATTCACAAAGGCTGTAATTTGAGTGCATGCATAAAGGAAGGCTAAAGTGTAGTATAAAGGTCCTTGAAGAATTCCAGTTCAGAGTAGACTTTAGAGGCAGCACAGACACAAAGGAGAATTTAGGACAGACCAACACTGAGATCATCCTTTAATCACATTGGCTAAGCTCTGCCATCAGTTACTTCATGAGAAGGAATTAGAGTACGATCAATATTTACTGTGTACTCATTAGAGTAGCTTCTCAAACATAACATACACACAGATTTCCTGGGGACCTTGTTAAAAATGCAGATTCTGATTTAGTGAGAATGGGGCAGGTCCTAATTTCTACATTTCCAACAAGCTTCCAGGTGCTCTGCAATGCTGCTGGTCAGTGGGTCACATCGAGAAGCAAGGTTTTGTGTTTGTGGCATTTACTGTACATGGCTTACATCATTAGAGCAAATTTGGTTCAGTCATTCTCAATATATTCTTTTCATAAAGACATGAATTAAATATCCTTTCCCCAACTGTTGTATTAAAAATTCTTGTGTTCAGAGTTATTAAAAGCTCATAAATAACATGCACAGAATTCACTCTTCTTTCTGTCTTTCTGTTCCTGACTTAGGATGGGTTGACTTATGATTTCTTTACTTTATGATGGGTTCATCAGGGTATTAAATGCATTTCTGCCTTACAATATTTTTTACTTAAAGATGGATTTATTGGGACATGATCCCATTGTAATAGAGAAGCATCTGTATTTGCCCAGATAATGTTAACTACTTTTTAAACCATGTGCTGAGTACTTTTGCATATAGTTGGTCTGTGTAAAAATAAAGGAGTTGATCATTCCTAGGAGATTGTTCAGATAGTTCCATAAAGCACAGGAGTCTAGAATCAATGCCTCTCAGGAAGGCACAAATATGGTTTGTGAATAATAATAAGAGACTCTTTCAATTACATACAATCTATATAAGTGTATACAGAAAGAACCTTAATGTAGAATTTATATTCTAGCCGCTTTTCCACTGCCCCTCATACTGTATATTGATTTTCTATTACTATTCGTTTCTGGCTGACCACTGACACAAGGGCACATAGGTAGTGAAGAGAAGGGAAATCAAGTGTTTCTGTTTACCACTTAGAGGAAAATCTGCACAATTCTGCTTAGTGACAGAGAAGAGCGTGTCCACGGCCAAAATAAGAGGAAACAGCAAAACCACTTCCAGGATGTAAGAATCTGCTCATTTCCTAACAGAGAAACTGTCAGTAAAGATCCTGGGAAATTGGATTAACAGAGCTAAGATTTAGCTTAACCATTAATCATGGCATGTGGGAAACGTTAAGTAAGCTCCAAACTCATGATTCATTCGTTCATCCAACATGACACGGGCATGGTACTGGGAAAGGTTCCAAAGTATTAAGTCTGTGCCTTTTAGTACTGCTCAATAAAATTTGTTCCATAAATATAAGCTAGACACTCTATGAGGTGCAGGAGATATGAAGATGAATAAAAAGTAGTCCTTGGCCTCAAGTGGTCCAAGGAGACAAGTACATTTAGAATTAAAATACATGATAAGTGCTATTTGTCTTATGTCTGTGCTATATAATCCCTGAATTTAAATGGGAGACTTTGTTGGAATTTGGATTGTGAGAAAGCTCTTTATCATGTTAGATGAAGAGGTTTGTCCTTGTGATTGTTACCTGTTGGTATAATTTGGGCTTTGTGTAGCAAAAAGGACCTGCTTGCTCTCTACTTCATGCAGCCTTTTAATATTCAAGCATGGCTATCATAATTATGGTTAGATACTTCAGACTAAACATGTCTTTCCTTTTTCAAAGAATAATCAGAAGATATGTAATTAATTCTTAGAATATTATTTTACTTATGTAATCAACAGATCGTGTAATAAATTCATTTCAACTAACAAAATCTCTGATTTATGTAAGAGAAAGTAGAGAAAGGGAAGGAGGAAAGGCTGGGGATAGTGTGAAATGGTGAATTTTTCTTTACTTTTTTTGAGCGAGTTGTTGATTAGCCGGGACATAGCATAGAGGTTATTTAGGGCATTTTGCCTTTGGGCAGCTGGATGTGCCAGGAAAGAAAAGAATTGAGGTTATTTATGGATTTCCCAAAGCCTTTGAGTGTTTCTGTGTGAAGCATGCGTGGTAGGCTGTCTGCGCCCCTCTCTGTGTTCCTTCTTCTCCTCTCCTGCCTAGCCAGGCCAACTCTTCACCATTTCCCTTATGTGAACTTCTCTTGCATGAAATGCTTCCTAAATTACATATTATCTGGTGGAGTTAGCTTATGAGCTTATTCTTGAAGAAATTAATGGACAATATTGCCCTCGCAATGCTCCATGATAACATTATAGGTTTAAAAAAATAATTGGGTGGATTTAGACCAATTTAGCCTTCAAAATCAAGTACACATTTGGGATTGGTACTTTTCTAAGATACTATGTCAGATGATTAAATATCCCTCTCCAAGCAAAAAATAATTGCATCCACCTCTTCCTTCTTTGTGCTTTTTAAAATAAAATGTTAGTCAATACTTCCTTGTTTCTCTTACAGGCATTCAGATAATTGGGTTTCTGGCCAAGGTAAGTGTGAGGGAGAGAAGCCATCCTAAAAGGTAATTATGATTGCAACTGAAGCAGCTGCATAAATTAAAATTTGAAATGAATATTGTCAGAAAGATGTATCGGACCATAATGACTCTTAGAAGGAAACTCAACAGAAAGGGCGCACCTCCACAGAGCAAATATAAGTGCTGAATTTACCAGGATAAAGTAAAATAGTTCCTATGCACAGGCCTGACTTAGAGCAGGGAAGACTAAAGGAGGAAAGAAAAGGAGATGTTTTATGCCACTGCACCTAGCTGGATTCTGATTGAGGGATAAACATCTATTGAGGATGTGCTGGATGAGGTGTCCCATGCTGGGAGCTTGCCTGCTTCTAGAATGCTTTGCTACTCAAGGTATGGCCTGCAGAAGAGCAGGATTAGCATCACCTGGGAGCTTGTGATAAATGAATCTAAACTTGGGTTTTCATAAGATCCCCAATGTTATGAATATTATTCATATGTAATCAAAGTTTGAAGAGGACTCCTCTAATGTAAGCATCCTGTCAGTATTTCCTAAACATGTGCCATGACATGTAAAATTACTTCTGGGAATCAGCATCTTACCAAGGGACCCAGGAAATTCTTATGATTAGACAATTTTGGTGAACATCGAGTTGGATAAATATTTATATGAAGGCAGATGGGCTGAAGATCAATAGTTTCCCTTCTAATTACTTTGCAATGTATGATTTGTACTTACTAGATAAATGGAAATATTTATTTAGCATATTGACAATTAAACTTTAATTTTCAATGAGTTATTACACTTGATCTTAGCCAAAAGGCCGAGAAGCGATTCAATGAATTATTAATACTTGATTCTAAGTCAGTAGTTTTAAAACTTGGTTTTTTAGCTGTAGAACTCTTTGTTCAAATGAAATATTTTTCCCAGTTAACAAAAATTTTAATTTTTAAAGTTTTTTTTTTAATCTCAAAAGGATCGTGATTCTAAAATCTATTAGTGTATTCTTATTCAAAGCATATAATCATTCACTACATAAATCACACCCAGTCATTAGTCTATCAAGAACCTCTCCACTGGGGTGTATTGCTCTATAAGTACTAAAGGTGTTTTATAAAGTGTTGTACTGTTTCCACTAATTAATGGCTCACCCTGGAAGTGTAAATCTTTCTGGAGAATGTAAAGATCACCAAATGTTCATTTATAAGAAAATACAAAATAAAATATTATCTAAAACATTTACTAGGTTTGTTTATTAAAGTTGCTTTCTCGTAATGACTCAACTAGTTATAAATAGGATGACAAAAAAATAGAAGTTACAGGACTGTTAATTAAGGGTTTTCTTTGTTCCAATTGTAGCAGCAGCTAAACTTAAGATGTCTTAACAAATAGAAAAAATATTTTTTGTGACTTATCCAATGACCCATGATAGCCTTCCTCACAGTAAAGCATTTTGTTTTACAGCATTTTAAGAGCCAAACATAGAACTGTTAGTACAAATTTGAAATATGTAAAAAATATTATAGCTAACATTATATACATTGTTTTAAGGGCCTACAAAATATTTTAAAAAGTCTAATTTCTAAAAATTGGTTTTCAAAAGGATCAGTATCCCTTAGGCAGGAAATAATGACATTGGAAGGCATTTTTCAAATGCTTTTGTCCCCAGAAAATTTGGCATTTCCAGATTAAATATTCATATTTTCAACTACTTGTGAATGATCCCAAAGACATTTTGCAATTTTGTTGACCCAGGGGTCGGAAGATGGATTTGGGGAGGAGTCCAGTGAGTAAAAAAAATGAACAAGGTAGAAAATGATTGTGGCAGATTATCCAACATGCCTCTTTCAAAGAGACTTGATCACCTCTCTTTTTTCTTAATCAGCTGTAACTATTTAGATTGTTTTGGGGCTGTCTGAGGCATGCTGCTTGGCCAATATAACTTATTTTCCCCCAAACTGTGATAGGGCTAGGCTAAACGAAGTGAAATAATGGCCTGAGTCTTTGTGGCAAATCACACACCATATGAGGATTAAACTCTTTCAAAAAATGGAATAGCATGAAACCACTTTCTAAGTAGATTGTATTTCTGTTGCCTAATTTAAGCATCATGGAAGTATTTAGTATTGTCCTTTGTCCTAAGACTCTTCATCTTAAATATGAAATGTGTTCACCAAGCTCTTAGATGAGGATTGAATGTGCTATGCACCATGGTCAGGCTTTAGAACAGTAGTGCGTTGTAGTAGAACATCCTGCATCGGTACACAGCTACTGCTGATTATGTTGACATCCTAGAGCACCACTACTTTGCTTTCAGCTTTTCTATAGACATTCTCATCTTTTTTGTTCCGTTTCCAAGCATAAAGCATATGCCGAGGAGAGCAAGGGAAGTAGATTACTTAAAGAAGTTAAAAGTAGGATTGTTCCCTCTAAAGCAAACTTTCTTTGGTCACCAGGAAAAAGACCTACATATAGCTCTCTATTTTATTTTCACGTAAAACAATAGCCTAAGTTTTGTGTGTAGACAATGGAAGCAAATATTCAGAAAAATTTAGGCAAATAATTAACTTGGACCACATATAGTTACTCAAATATAATAATTTAAGGAGTAGTGGGATAAAAAAACTAGATAATTACTTTAATTGACTCTGGAAGTAAAGATACATCTTCAATTACCAAACATTCTTCTTACTTAAATTAGTATCTTTTAAAATTACTGAAGGACCTAAAGAGCATTCATTCTCTTTAAGATGCAGTTCAAACATCTTATTTATAATAATCAAGTTCATATTTCTCACAGCAGTTTACTTCCTCAGACTGTAGTGAGCTAGCCTTTCCTCAGTACCAAAAATATTGTATAATTGTCCATGTGATTCCTGTAGGAAGTTAATTGCCTAGTATCCTGATTTCAGCTTAGAAAATTAGCTGTAAGGGACACATAATTCCTATGTGCCAAGATTTAAACTACCATCCTTTCAATTTAATTGTCAAATATGAAGAGCTATGTTAAATGTAAAAGTCAATATTAAGTCACTCGTTTGATAAGGAACCTATGGTTGCCTCATCATGAACTATCCTAAATTTCAATCTCAGTATTGAAATATGCTATAGTATTCTCTATCACAATGCTTACATTTCTATGAGGATGCAATTATGCAGAACATTATTTTTATGAACTTTATATATTTATAAAGAGATTTATTATAAAGTATTAGCACACATGTTTATGGAGGCTAAGAAATGCCATAATCTGCTGTCTGCAGTCTGGAGACCCAGGAAGGCCAGTGGTATAGCTGAAAGGCTTGGAAGCTAGAAGGCCAATGGTGTAAATTCCAGTCTGAATCTGAAGGCCTGAGAACCAAAAGCACCGAGGGCAGAGGAAAATACATGTCCCAGCCCAAGTAGTGGCAGAGGACAGGTGAATCCAACATTCCTCTGCCTTTTGTTCTGTTCAGGCCCTCAGTAGATTGGATGATGCCCACCCGAGCCCACTCACATTGGGCAGGGCCATCTGCTTTACTCAGTCCACCAATTCAAATGCTGACCTGTCCTGAAAATGTACTCACAGGCATACCTGGAAATAATGTTTACTCAGATATCTGGGCATCCGGTGGCCTAGTCAAGTTGACACATAAAATTAATCATGACATGTATGTTTCATAAATTGTGTTTATTCATTTGGTATTTCTGGTATCATTTTCATGCAAACATATGCAAACCTATTTCATACAAACATAATGTTTACATGTTCATGCAAGGTATACCTTAATCAGGCAGGTATTATTACATGAGGCTCTCCTATTTTCCTAAGCTTGTTAAGTCTAGACATCCCTACTTGGAGGATATCAGAGAGAGGGACAGATTCTCATGAGCTGATGGAAGGATGTTTCCACTGCTTTATGCTGCTTTTATAATCCAGTCTACTGCTTATAAGATGTATTGATGTTGCATTGACAAATGAAAGCAAATCCCCTCTTGGCTTGAGCTATTTTCTTAACTCTAAGAATCAGGGAAAACTTCTGCATAAATCCACAAGTCTCACCAGAGGCAACCTTCTTACTATGAGTCTATGCAGACTGGCAATATCTCTGAGCCTTTGTTGTCTGGTCTCTCAAATAAGTTGGCACAGTGAGAGACAAGTTCAGGACTTTAAATCAGCTAACGTGTTTTGACACAGTTGTGACATTTATTGGCTGACTTCCTTCAGATCCATTTTTTCCTGAATAAACTCTGATGAAATTTTTAACTTAGATCATTTAAATTAGTTATTACTATAAAAATGTTATTTTAAAATAATAATTATAGGATGTTAATACAGAAATCCCATTTATTCAATGAAGTAAGAAAATGGAAATATACTAGAAATATCCTCAACTTTTATTGAGGGTCTAACTAGTCACTGGGCATTCTACTAGGTCTAGAGATACAAAGTAGCATTATTTATCATCCATTATCTCTTAAGGTTTATAATCTAGCTGAGCAGGTTGGACAAATTCTCTATCTCTATCTCCATATATCTCACAAATACAAAAAGTAGCATATGCCAACAGATAAATGACAAATAGAGAAGGGTTTAGAGTAAGAAATAATAAAAAATGGTTGAGTTTTCAGGAAAGGTTTTCTATAGGGCATTAGAGCTTGAATTCAACCTTGAAGAAAAGGTAGACTTAAGATATTAGTAGTAACAGCAAGTACCATTTATCGGATCCATATGTGCCAAATTTAGTGCTTTGTTAGTATCCAACTTTCTTAACAGCCCAGGGAGGTAGATATTGGTATTGCCATTTTGCAGGTAAAGAAACTGAGGCTAAGATAAATCAACAGTGTTTTATATCACTTTTAAAGTGGAAAATAAAGCATATTTCCACACCTCAGAGGTAATGTTTGTGAAAAAATTTACCTAGAAACTTTGACTTCCATCAAAGTTAAAAAACTTTCTCAAGATGACATAAAGAAAGAAGATGGAACCTCACATGACTAATCTATATTCCAATACCTTAGCCATTTTATATACGTACACATACGTAAGTATCAAAACAGGATATCACTGATCTTACTGGGGAGAGATACTTGATAGTACAGCCTTCCATAGAGTATTAAAGTAAAAATGACCAAATTTATCTTTCTTTTTCTAATGCAGGATAGTGAAAAAAAAAAAGAGTAGCAGTGATTCTAACAGGAACCAGTAATGAGTAACATCATTAAAAATCATCCTCAGCCCCCATAGAGAAGCATCCAGGCATATCTGAAGGAGGGAAATGTTCATATAGTTAAAACAAATATATATTCTTTCATGGAACAATAGTATCTCAATACTAGAAGCCAAAATTAAATGATGATAAAAGAGAATACTTAAGACAATAATCTTGAGCTAGAGTCTGGGATTTTAAGGAAATCAAATGAGTCCTTACTGTCAAATCCCTCATGCTATCCTATCAGTGCCTGCTCTCTCTCTCTCTCATCATTTAATTTCCTCATCTTGTAGAAGCAGTCAACTTTGAAATTGCTTGGAAGGCAACGTGAATAAGCTTGATAAATAAACAGACTGCTTCAAGTCTGTCACACCAAGATCAAAGAAAAATTCGAAGCAATGGTCATCTATATGCTTTTCATTTCTAGTTTTCATTTCCCTTTCTTCTTTTTAAGATCTTTTATTGTCTAATTTTCATAATAATAAAAGGATAAAAGTAAAATATTTGGGGCTATTTCGAAAGAAAAGTTAGAAATCCTGGCTGCAATTGCAGGGTTGGATGCTGGTCGTGGGTCATGGCACATAAGCTGGTTGTTCAGTTGACCTTCTTTGGCACTCCAAGTAGATGGTAAGCGCCTGAAGGGGAGAAATGCATCTTCTGATTTTTCTGTTTCTCTCACAAGACCCAGAATTGCCCCAAAAGACTAATATTTTGGAGTTCCTTCTGGATTAGATACTGTGCTAGGTTCTAGGGATTCAACCAATACTTTCAGATCTGATGATCAACTGAATTGGGTGAAAATGATGATTTTTTTGTTTATGTGCAAAATGAGTTTCAATAATCCCTCAAATAAACTGAATTCCAAATAGAAGCCACAAAAGGGTCCAGACTGACATTAGTCCTTAGAGTTTTCTAAATAGTGCTGAGAACTAGATCGAGGGCAGAATATAATTTTGCCATCAACTAAATTAAGGTAAATGATGAGGGAACTAGAGCCCTGAAATAGGTAGAGGGACAGTGGCATTCTTATTTCTATGATCTCAAAGCTCTAGGAAATCACTGAGATTGTGACTGATTTAAATAGTGCAAATAACAAATGGCTATAAAATAAGTTATAAAACTGCTATTTCCACATCTTTGTTTCAATTTCCATTTTAATCAGCATCAAACTATTTAACCTTTAAGTCCATGCTACTTTAGGGACTAGATAAAACAATCAAGAAAAACAAAATATTGTTCTATTTCACTTTAAGTTTATGTAAAATTGTTCTCTTATTATTATTTTTGTTTTTATCATATTTTGTCAAATAGAAACTGACAATCAGAAACTTCACAAAATACTGTAATGATCTTTTCTAAGTCTCATTCACCTGACATTTTGTGCTCTATGAGTATCATTTTATCAGGATAATTTGCATTTGTAAGATTTACTTTTTACTGTGACTAAATTTCAAACGCTTGAGGAGAAAGCCATAACTGTATTTAATCTAAGAGTGTACCATTATTGCCTGTTTAACCAACGTGGTCCATTAGAGGAAAAATGCATATAAAAGAGCCTAATCAGAAATTGAGCAACTTAAGGGGGTATAATACCAAGAGAAGGTTAAAAATCAGTACCCAAATTAATTTCAAAAATGACAGTACGTCAAGGTGACCATTGTATATAAGACTATAAGAAAAATTGATGCTAATCAAAGCATGCTCTTGCTGGGGTTCATGATTGATTTGGCTGCTCCAGGAACATGAATTTCACTTAAAGTTTCATGACTCTTTATATCTTTCCTGGGCTTACAGAAACCGTTTCTCTCTGCATGTATCCCTACATTTGTTGTGACAGTATCCATGTGCAATGACTGCAAACACAGTGACCAACAGAAGACAGATTGTGTATGTAATTGTTATATTTGCAAATCAAACCATTCTCTGAGTTGGAAATAGTGAATTATGGTTACAAGAATACTGCAATGGATTCAGGCTACCCTGAATTCCAGTCCCAACACTGTCACTGCCTTCTTGTGGCATGGTGGGCACAAGACAACTTGACTGAACCACAGATTAAAATAAAATAATAAAATTAGATAGTAAAAAATAAATTTAATGATTTTAATAATTTAATCTGAAATGGTGTTTCCTTTAGCTGTAACACAAAAATATATGGAATTTGCATCTGATTCCATAATTGCAAGTATCATATTTACAACTCTCTTCCACTTCTTTTTTACTGTACCTCATGTCTTTTCTCCTTTCATCTGCTTCACTGGTAACTATATAGGTCCATCACTCTTAAGGAAATAGAGCAGTTTATTATTAACTCATCTTCTAGTATGATATAAGCTTGTCGTTCAGGATATAACAATTAATTGACTTCTAATAAATTAAAAACAAGAAACAGTCACTTTAGATTCCTTCATTCTCTTAAAGTCCAATACTTTGTACAGTCAAATGAGAATAAAGATGATCTTGGGTAATGGCTTACAAATTTTTTCACCATAAATACCATTATCTTCTCCCTTCATGGATTCTATATTAGAAAACATTTTTGTCTACCTAATAGGTAATTAGAAAATAATGTCTTTTTGCATTTGTATTACCCAAAGGCACATGGAACTATGAATTAGAGTTTTTGATTAATATGACACACACTATTACCACACTGAAGTGATAAAAGTTGGTCCAAAGCTCAGAAACATAAAGTTTCAGTTGGCCAATGCAATCTTAATGTTGGCAAGTAAGTAATTTCCATTAGAAACATTAGGAACAGGTTTTCTAAAATCTAGGATCCCTGGATCCCTACAAGACCTTCCATTAGATGACATTCATGACATATTCATGTGAATGTGACAATAAAGCAATGAGACTGATTTCTTCCATTAAACATATGCATAGAAATATAGATTTACCTAACTCTTTCCTATGGACTGAATGTATGCCCCAAAATTCATATATGGAAGCCTTAATTTCCAATATGATGACATTTGGAGGTAGGGCCTTTGGGAGGTCATAAGGTCATAAAAGAAGAACACTCATAAATAGGATTAGTGCCCTGATAAGAAGAGACACAGAGAGATAATATCTCTCTCTGCCACATGCAGATACAGCAAGAAGGCATCTATCTGCAAACTAGGAAGAGAGCCCTCACCAGCATCCAAATTGGCCAACACTTTGGTCTTGGATTTTCTAGCCTCTAGATCTGTGAGAAATTAATTTCTGCTGTTTAAGTCATCCAATATACGGTATTTTTGGTATACCATCCCAAACTGACTAAGACATCTACAGCCAAATATTGAGGCAAGGTGCCTCTCTAAATGTACAGAAGTCAACTGACATGTACAGTGAAAAAATTATGAATTTCAGATTTTTCATGATATTATCAAACATGAGTTTGATAATAAATTGTTTTCTCTTAGTCTTAGATTATTTACCTGTGAGATATGATTACTAACATCTTCTGGAAAAACATTGACAGCTTTTATGTCATAAAAAGAAAGCATTGGGTACAAAAGAATCAAAACATATTGATAGCCAAAGAGCAAACTGAAGACATTTTTGTAATACACAGATTGGTTAATTAATACCCTGATTATACAAATAACACTTACACATAAATTTAAAATTTCCCCAACAGAAAAGTATGCAAATCATAGTATATGAAATTCATTAACAAAAATATATGTGGCTAATAAACATAGGAAAATATCCAGTGCCACGAGTAATCATAGAGACAAATTAAAACAATAACATGCCATTTTCCACTCATGAAATTAGCGAAGACTTTTAGAAAGACAGTTTTAGATACTAGTAGAGATGCATTTTGTTATTTACTCAAATACTATTTATTTTGTATACCAAGAATTTTTTTAAGAAATGAAAATGAAATGAAGAACAAGATGATAGGATCATTGTTCTCATGTATTTTACATTTGGGGTGTGTGTGTGATGATTAGGGTAGTCAAGCAATAATCGCGTAAGCAAAATAAACAAAAAATTATAAATTCAGCCAAGTACCATGAAGGAAATGAACAGGAGGTTCTGCTAGAAAATCATGGTAGGGGAAGCTTTGAATAGGGAGGTCAGGGAAGGCCACTTCAAACAGGTGACAATTAGCTAAAACTAGAGAAATGAGAAGTAACTTTCTTTGTTAAGAACTTGAAAAATTGTCCAGGCAGAGGACACACCATTGCAAAAAGAAATACCGGAAATGCCAATGGAATTGGAGCATGTTGGTCAAAGGTTAGTGTGGTGAAGAAGGGTCCACAAGCCAGGTGGGAAGAGGCCTGGTCATTCGGGGTTTTACAGATGATGGTAAGCGGTTTGAATTTTATTATTGGTTAAGTTAAGTCAGATATACATTCTTGAATGGGAAACCAAGTGTTCACTGTGCATACGAAATATAAAATTTACCAATCAACTCAAACTGCAAAACTTAAGATTTAAATTGTCAACACTGACTTAACATGGAAAATGATCTTTGCTGACATTACATTGCATTTGATGGTTATATTTAGTATCGTCTGTGACAGTATAGGAATTTTTTAGTGACACAGTTATATTAACACCAATTTTCTTATTTTAGTTATTTTGAAACTATCCTTTACTTAGCCTGTCATTTATGTGTTAATTAGCTTGAATCCACTATGCTCTTATTGCACCCCATACATTCAATGGTTATAATAACTAAAGTAGTACAGTACTGCTTAGTGTCAAAGGCATAGTATTGTGAACTGTTACTTCAGGGGGGGCATGATTTTCAGAATTCTGTAGGTAAAGATTCCACTAAGCAGAGGCACAAAACAGATATCACAAAAATCGTACATCTTGAGGAGGAATTTCTGTCGGGTTTTCTCATTGCTCTGGCTAAACCTTCTAATTTAAGTCCCAAAGGCTCCTTTCATGCCCTAAATTAAAGACAGAATTTAGTTAAACAAATACCAAATCCCCATCTGGGCACCAAAATAATCCTGACAATTTTTCCACTTCACATTGAAATAAAATGCGAAACCATTTCTGTGTTTAAGAGGCATGACCCATAGTTAGGATTTAATGAAATGATGAGATGCGATTTATACTCTAACAAATTTTAATTAATTTTTAATTAAATATAGAAAATTGAATGTTTGGGCAAAATACAGAATGATAGTCAGTGAAAAGAACAAAATGTGCAATAGATCTTACTTTTCAATCAACTCTGCAGAATGTATCTAAGCCCAACCAGCCATGTGAGCCAGTCTAATGAAATCTAACCTATGAAATATTTTCGTTCATTTGAAGAATCAATTTATAATATATAGGGAATTATCGGTTATTTGTAGGATATCTACTTTATATGTTGTGTCTAGGAAATCTGTTATCCTTAGTTGAGTTTAATCAAGCTATGAGTAGATTTTGTAAGCTGAAACAATGCAAATTCATTTTGCCATTAGCCTAATCTATATGTACGATGTACATCATATGAACCCTTATATATCACAGAGAAAGAGATAAGGTTTTTATCTATATCACAATTACTCTTCATTGTGATTCAGTCATTTTTTTTCCTCAAATATTTATTGAGTTTTCAGTCTGTGACAGTCTGTAGTACAGCTGACAAATAATTATAATTTTTCCTTTTGGCCACTTGTAGTTGGAAATGGGTTGGTGACTAGTTTGGGCCAGTGACTTGTAAGTAGGACTGTCTTGTGCACTTCTAAGCTGGAGTATTTAACTCCCTGGTTAAAACCCTGGGGAGTCATTTAACTCCTGGTTAAAACTCTGGAGAGTTTTTTCTCTGTGTGTGTGTCATAATGACTGGCAGTATTTGAGATAATGGTTGTTCCCCTGGCTATGTCTCTAAATGACTGTGATGAGAAAATGTCAGCAAAGAGTCCCCAGTCGACCTAATGGGTGTATAAAATGATCCCAAGATAAACCTGTATTGCTTTGAGCCACTAAAATTTTCAGGTTGTTTGTTTCCGTATCATTACCCAGGCAGGCTATTCTGACTGCAACAATTAAATATAATATACAACAATTTGTGCTAGGTGCTGGGGATGCCTCAGTGAACATGACAGAAATAGTCACAGAGGGTGTGCAGCTCATACTTTAGTAAAGATCCTTAGGGCCACACACTAGAATGAAAGCTACATGAGAGTAGGAATTTTTGTATATTCTGTTCATGGCTGTATTTTGGGACTAGAAAAGTATTCAGCGCAAAGTAGGTGCTCATTTGTAAGTATCTGTTGAACAAATGAATAAGAAACTAAATAAGCTAATAGAAATACTGATACTTTGTGCAATGGAAATGTACAGAGTGTGGTGAACGTCCCTGTAATGACCTAAGGTGCCCAGTTCACCTAAGGGGAGTAGAGGCGACATATTTGTCAGAGAGTGGCTTTTGGGAAGTAGGAATTAAAAGGAGAGCGTGTTCCAGGCAAATGGAATGGTGTGTGCAGAGTCACTGACACGGGAATGGCACTGGCATGCCAGAGAAATGACAGAAATACGGACTAAGGGCAGGGAAAAACAGGCACAGTGGTACAAGCTGCAGAGGCTGGGGCAGCTGGAGGTCAGATCACTCAGGGCCTGTTGGTCTTGTTAAGACCTTTAGGCTTCAACCTAGGAAAATGGGGAGACATTGTTTGTAGGGATTCAAAGTTATACTCAGGTTGCTGTGAGGAAAATAGATTGGGAAGGCTAAAAAAATAGAAGTTTATGCAGAGTTTTGCTTCAATTTACTGCTCCCTCGAACTCAGAATTAAACACAACGATGTGGAGTTGAGGAATTCACTTTGGCTCTGCAGCTGAAACGCTGACTTGTTCCAGAGGTAGAAGCTGCTGTCTGCCCCACTCCCTCCCCACTCAGGAGACTGGGCCTGCTGGGCACGATGCTTTAGCCTCTAAAGCCTTTAGCCTCTTTAGCCTTTACTGTCTCTTAAGAGACAGTATAGGGATAAGAGTGCACAGAACGCTGTGGAAGACATTGTTCATTTCCCTAACACAGTCTCTTTTGAAGATCCTTGGAAGAAGTTTCTTCCTAGTTTGAAACTGAGAATAGACTTGCTTCTCCCCAGAAATCTTCTTTTCATATTTTATGAACAGATAAAATGAGAAACTGATCAATTTTCCTTTTCCCTGTGGCTGATGGAAAGCCCAGGGCAAGTGTGTGACCCCCCTGAAGTAACGGTATGGGATTGCGTGTGTGTTTATATTCACCTGTATCCGTGATGTGTTTTTGCCATTGGTTTTGCTTTTTGTTCTTACCTACTTCTAATTGAGGTCACCCTACCATGTTTACATATTCGTGATATGTCATCTTAAAGGTCTTTTGATGTTAAATGTAATATTAACAAACATTTCTGAACCACTACTTACCTCTAAATAATAAATAAAACCTTGATATAAAAGCTAACAAACACAATTTTCTATGATACACCTTTTAAAAATTATTAAAAATAAGAGCTGATAACCTTTATACATTAAATAAAATCATTCATCGGTTAACGATCATGTGTCAGGTACTGCAGGTGCAGTGGTAACTGAAAACAGATGTGGTCCCTGCCTTCACGGAACTTCTAGTTTAGCAGAACAAAGTCTAGATCTGTAAGAAACAAGGCTGTATTATGTGAAGCCCTTGGTATCGCATACTAGCAGACGTCAGAGCTGAAATGCCTGACTTGAGTTCCAGCTTCATCACTTACTTTCTTACTTGACCTTGGACTAGTTATTTAACTTTTCTGTGCCTCACTTTCATTAGGCGTAAATGAGTGATATTACTAGTACATACTTCATGGGGTTTTTGTGAGGATTAAATGTAAAGAACATATACACACATTAACACAATTGCCTTGGCAGGGTGATTTTATTGTTAGACATTATTATTACCTATGAAGAGAATTTGGAATGGAAAAATGCTTAAAGTACCCATGTGATATATGCAATAGGAAACCAAAGGTCCCTTTTTCTGACATGCTTCTAAATGAAATACTATATACTGTGGGGAATTATGAGATCATTGAAAGAGGCAGACTTGGAAGTCATTTTGAGCAACTTCCAAACAATTTGGAAATGCTCTCCTCCACCTTCCTGATGGGAGCCATTCAGCCTCTTTGTTAATATTTGCAGAAATTTGGAGCTTACGCCTAAACAATCCCAATTCATTGCACTGTGGAGTAGCTCTAATGGTTAGAGAGCTCTTCTAGGGTTGAGCCACACTCTAAAGGAAAAAAAAACTAAGAAGACTGAGTTTCCATCTGAATTTGATATGCCTAAAACATGATAACTACTAAGTTATACATAGTTACTTTCATTATGTGCATTGTGTTGAAAATATTTGAAATATAAAATGTGAACATTTAATTCACAAGCATTTATTATCTACTTTAAATCAGGCACATAATTAAAAAAGAAAGTTTCTTCAAAGTATTACATTTGTATAGTGGTGAAACAAAACAGATATTCCAGGGATTTAACTAAATTTACTAAATATCTACTTATGCATTTAGGCAATTTAAGTTTCATTTGATTCTCAAAACACTCTATAGTACGCATTATTGTTCTTATAGTAAAGATGAAGTACTGAAAAAACTAAGATCCAGAGAATTATTTTTCTGAAAAAATGTCACTATAACTGTATGTATAGTAAATAGCAGCCTTCGGATGAGAATGCATCTGAGTTTTCTCCACTGTACCCAGAGGACTAAATGCCAAAAGTGGTAACAGAGAGTAAAAATGCACATGAAAACAAGACCTCACTTTAGGGTGCCAAAGAATTATTATTTAAAATAGTAAGCCAAAAATAAATTTGGTGGAGGGTGATATTAAAAGATTGTTTCTGAACAGTTGAATAATATTGTGCTCCTATGAACAACTGATTTCACCAACACCATAAGCAGCCTATTTATGTGTTGCTAATGATGTTAGTATTTCAAGTGTCTCACTGTTCACTTAAATCAGTGTCATCACAACCACTTTAGATTTCTCCTTTTCCCTGTTGTTTTTATCTTCATATTAAACATGGGAGCAGCACTGTATTGGGAGCATCAGTTAACCCTTGCCTTCTCTCATGCTGTTTTGTGGATATTGGTTTTGACTTGGGTTTATTCCTTTTATTATTATTAAATTCGTGAGTTAACTAAGCACAGGATTTGGGGGAAAGGGAGTGGTAATCCATTCCCTTAATAATACATATCTCCAACTTCCATAAGGCCTACCTTAGAAGGATTTATGTTGTCAAACAGTATGTTTTGGGTGATATTCATCAAACAGAATTCAGAAATATATTTGTACATTTATTGGCATCCACCTTCCCCAACCACATAGAACTGATAGAATGTAAGATCCACAAGACCTGGAACTTTTTTCTGTTTTGCTCCCAGCCCCTAAAATAGTAGATGGCACAGAAGTGCTCAGTAAAAGCTGGTTGATGGATGAATGAACTAGGACCGAAGCTGCAAACCCTGTCTCCTGTGGGCCATTTGGCCTCCCTAAGGGCCAGCACTGAGGGCTGTGCATGTCCCTGTTCTCACTTAGTCAGAGGTGAAATTCAATGTACTTGTGAAATCCAAGTACAATGAAGTGTGGCTGTTTTGAACACTGGATAGCTGAGGCCAATTCAAAACAATCTAACTGAAGTAAGTCCTCATTCTCTCTATCAGCCCAAAGTAGGGGTGTTTCAATCAGAAAGTTCTGGCTCTAGATCTAACTTCTTGGTTATATTGTCTGTAAAACAGGGTAATGGTGTTAATCTTCTATGGTTATTAGAAAAAGCAACATATGTGAAAGTTTAATTCACGGTGGCAGGCACATAGTTATTGCTTAATGAAAGCTTATTTCTGTTCTGCCTTTGTATAAATAAAACACGGTTGTTAAAAATATAAATATTATCAGTTACATAGATCTTGATGGCTCAGAAAAACAAATATAATTAGAAAAAAATGTAGTCTTTGGGTTATAAGTTTTTATGATAGGCCAGTGGCTAAAATAATGTATTATTTCAGTGTATCATAGTACTTTTATATTGAGGACAGATACTGAATGGTCTTAGAATTTAGTGATACATTATAAGCAAAGAAAAAATATGCAATAACTTATGCTAAAGCCAAGCTTCTGAATATCCAAAAATAGTGA
The DNA here is from genome assembly GCA_963574435.1 of Cheirogaleus major. Taxonomy (NCBI): domain Eukaryota; kingdom Metazoa; phylum Chordata; class Mammalia; order Primates; family Cheirogaleidae; genus Cheirogaleus; species Cheirogaleus major. Next base: position 44,722 of record CAUYPO010055617.1, read on the forward strand.
AGCTCCCTGAGATTTACTTAACTATATCAGCCATAGCCACTTCCTGGGAGAGTAGTTTCTAAAAATACTTCATCTATGCTATGTGCAGTCTTTCTACAATTCAATTTTCTTTGGTCAGACTTCCCATGGGAAGGCAAAGGATTAAATCCATTTTATTATAAATGTTCAAAGGGAAGGACTATATTAAGAGGAATAAATGGCCTAATAAAAAAGCTTTCTTAGCTTTCATTTTATTTTCTTCCTCTATTGAATTATAAAAGTCCATCCAATGTTGAACAGTGAGCCTATGTTAGAGGACAAATTTAACAGGGAATGAGCCTATAGATACCTGATCTGGCTCTATGAATTTCTATTTCTAGATTCTTTGTTCAACAAAGAATGTCCTTTTCATTTTTCTTAATCATACATTAATATCACATCATGTTAAGAATTATATTTTGGATTCAAAAGTTTTGAAGTTACTTCTTCACTACAAAATGAGTGCTGAGTTACAGCAATTTCTTTCCCATAACTTCAATTAAATCTTTTAAAAATTTAGTAACATTTAAGACCATAGTATTACTTAAGATATGTATGTTTTTTATCAAAATTAATCATACATATCTAACAGTTATTCTCCAAAATTTTAAATAATTTTTTTAATCATATTTGAAGACATAAGTGTGATTCAGTTGAGTCCAGCACCTATTGTTAAAACTTAATTTTCCCATGGGAACACAAATATGTATGCCCAAATACATATATTCACATATATGAATCTGTGTATTTCTGCATAAATTCACACACATTTGCGCAACACTCATCACGTATTTTCAGATATATTTCTGTGAGAACACAAAGAGGCATCCTACATATAAAGAACAAAAGTAAATGAACTTCTATAGACTGTAAGATCTTCTAAAAATGGCATACCACACACATACACCTACACACACACACACACACAGGTGATATGTGTTCTCAGTGGTAAATGCACTCATGAGAAATTAGACACCTGCTCCTGTTTACAACCTTAATAATCCACAAGGTTTGATTATTTTGAGACAACCATACACTTGTCTGGGGTTCATTGCTTAATCAGTCTTTTCGGGCATACCAGAGCAACCCATTTTACATCACGAGAATTTTCATTATCGATGTGTGTGTGATCTTTAATTCTCCAGTGCTGTCATAAATTAAGAGACAATGAAATGAAATAAGTTCCTATCTCCTCAAAAGTGATAATAATTCAAATGTGGACAGCTTCAATTTAGGCGAGGTAATTGTGGAAATATTCCTTCCTTTTCTCATGCTATAGTCTAGGATTTAATAGTTTTGCAAATCTTGCTACACTAAGTTACCAGCAATAAGAAAATAAAATTAAGATATGGTTAAAAAAATCAGACAATAGAAGAGACCAAAGATTCTAGTCCAAGAGAGGGGCTATGGGAAGATATTCTGTTATTCACATTAGAATTGGAAGGATGCAGGCTTTGGGGGGAAAGAAGAGTCTCTTCAAACTCTTTTATGTTTTGATTTCTGTTTGCCATCTGACTAAAACTTATCCATACCATCCCATATCTAAACTGCAGCAGTGACAGCAACAACCACGACAACCTTGCTCCCTTTCTTTCTCCCCTTCAAGCCACCATCCCTTCACCCTTTCTCTTTTCAAGGACCAATTTTTTGAAATAGCTAAAACCCATTGCATAAATTTCCTCAGTTTCCATATACCTCTCAACCTCCTGCAGTCCTACCCCTGCTCTTCTGCTCCACCTGCCCTGGCAAAGGGAAACAGTGTCCTCCTACTTTCCTTGTCTATTTGCTCACTTCCTTCTTTGTCCCATTGTGATACTCAGCAATGGGAGAATATTCCATGTTGGTGACTGCTTCTTTCTCCCTAAAATATATTCTTTCCTAGTTTTGTTGAATCTCGCTGTCATGCCCCTTTCTGATCCCTCTTCCTCTGTCTCTTTTGCTGCATGTTTTTCCTTTGCCTCTTTTTTAAATGTTAGTGTTACTGGAATTTTCATCTGTTCCGTTATGTGGGATTTCTTCTCCTCCTGTGATTCTCCGGTGGATAAGTAGAGTTTGGGTGAATGAGAAATTATAGCAAATGCAGCCCAACTAAGGGCTCTGATCTCTCAGTGATGAAAATCCGGGTCACCCTAGCAGACAAGAAACATAGGCCAGACAAAGTGTTGACAAGAGTGAGGGAAATGAATAGAACGAATAGTAAAGAAGGGAGATTATAAACATTGATTATGACCTTGGGATTGCTGCATTAGTGAGGATGGGAGTTTGTTCCAGTGATACCTGGTATTAAGCCTTTTCAGAGATTATGACTGATAACTACCTTATAGGGGAATTAGTGACAAGTTGCACTTAATAAAGGGTGTGTTGGATCTGAATGGTGTGAGGGATGGGCTATGTTTTGGACAGAATTTCTGCATTCCCCCCAAATTTTACACTGTACCCCAAACCCCAATGTAATGGTATAAGGAAGTGGGGCCTTTAGGAGGTGATTTAATTTAGATAAGGTCAAGAGAATGGGAGTCTCATAAAGGGGTTAGTATCCTTATAAGAAGAGACTAGAGAGCTTGCTCTGATTTTCTCCCACCATGTGAGGGCACAGCAAGAAGGCGGCTGTCTGAAAACCAGGAAGAGTCCCCTTAGCAGGATCTGAATGGGCTGGCACCTTGATGTTGGACTTCACAGACTCCATAACTGTGAGAAATAAATTTCTGTTGTTTAAATCACCCGGTCTATGGTATTTTGTTATGGCTAAATGTATTAGTCTATTTTGCCTTGCTATAAAGGAAATACCTGAGGCTAAGGGTGATTTATAAAGAAAAGTGGTTTATTTGGCTCATGGTTCTACAAACTGTGCAAGGAACATGGTGCCAACATCTGCAGCTCACCGATAACACATCTTCCCTGCTCAAAACCAGTGCCCCCCATGCTTGTTCTCTGAGGTTATATACCCAGATAAAATAAATTACCTTTATATAAGCCTTGGTCCCTGGTTCTGCTTTGGAGTGGGAGAGGGAACCTAGAGTAAAACAGGACTTGAAAATTTTTTTGAAGGAAATTTTCATTTGGAGATTCTCTAGAAACTTAAAACGAAGGGCCCGATGAGTCCAATCTTCCTCTCAACTTCGTGGGCATGGATGACTAACTGGCTGTGTTAATGAAAAACAGACAATGTTGGAAGGGGAGCTACTCGGATTGGGTAGATTAAAATTCAATCTCTGATGTGGAGATGAATGTAGAGTTCATCCAGAAGGTGTTGGGCATTAAAAGTCTGGATTCAAGGTGAAAGGACGGAATTGGGTGAGAGATAAAAGTTGTAAGAAAGGATAAGCTTATCATATTAAACAGATAACAGCAATTTACTTAGGTGTGACAGCAATATTTGGGGAACACAATTAGACAAAATCTCTTTAATAATAGACTGAGCCCCCTGAATAGGAAACGAGAGAAAAGTCCTGAATGTCATTCTTCACTCTCACGTTCAACATACCATTCGCTTTCAGAATTCTTGTTACCTGGCTATTTAAAGATTCCCTGGAGGAAAAAAATAGTGCCAAAATAGATGGCACAAAAAATAATCCCTTTAAGAAGACACAAAAAATAATCCCTTTTTCTTTGATCAGTTAATGAAAGTAAGGTAAGAGGTCAATAACAGTAGATGTTTTTCTAGAATGGAGAAAATAACAAACATCTCATGTGGATTTCATTTAAAAAAAAAAAGAACAGATATAACATGGTTATTAAACACAAAAATCTTCCAGCTAGCTGTGGCAACAATTTCACAGAATAAAATTATTTTAAGGAGCTTTGCTGTTAACACTTATGGATGTGCTCACTAAAAAAGATTTTCTTTTTATGCCTCTGAAACTAATCAGACAGAATTTTAGAGTAACACATTAAAATTGCCACTAAATTTACATTAAAATTGGACATGCTGTTATCTATCCTACTAAAAGAAACCACATGGTGTATCTATTAATCACTGCTTAATGTTGAATATTAATGTATGAACTTTTTCCAATTAAAGGTCTATTCAACTCAGATACTAGCACCTTATCATTTTAGGTGTTTCATTATTCTTTTGGCATTTGGTAATGGCAGGACTCTCTGGCTATTAATAAAGGCTTTTCAAATCTTATAATTTCAGAACAGTTTAAAACATGGAAAGAAAAATATCTTCAATATGCTTTTAATTAAAAAACAGAATTTTACAATAAAACTAGTGGTAGGTGGGTGGCCTACCACTATCTCTTCTTTATTATCCAAAAGAAATGTATAAAAGTTATATGCAATATTTATTATTAAATTTACATATTTGTTTCCTTGAATTTATCTTAAAATTTAAAGGTTTCTTGGGTAATCCACATATTATTTTCTAACATGAAGGAAATTAGTCATACTTTCACTAGGAAGACAAACCTGCACATTGCTTTTCATAGTTAAAAAATAACTTGCACTTCTAAGGAAAACAAAATCCACTGTCTTTTTTAGCATTCCCTGAAGCCTTCTGCATTGGCTAGTCTGGAAGTTGTTCTATACTGAGCGTTGTTTACTGCTAAGTGGATCTCTTTTTGCTTTCCTTATAAAGTGTCATGATTCACATAAATCAAACTGAGATCAAGAGAATAATTAGCCTTATAGATCCACAGCTGTAGTCTCTGTAAGGACCATGAAAAACTCTTTGAATTCTAGCATGACAATAGTAACATAGAAACTGTTCTTCTAAGGCTGGTGTCATCAGACATATACACTTTTGAATCTGAAAACCACTATTTAAGATTTTTCTGGTTTTCTTAATGAAGTAAAATTAGTGTTTCCACCACGATTCCTCTTATTTAAATAACCTTCATTATTGGCCTTTCATTAATTTGTTTGTTAGTTCATTCATTCAATCAACAGATTATAACAGTACCAGGCTATGTTTTAGACACTGGCATACTCAGATGGCATGGCTCTGAGAAAAGTTAATTTATGGTCTAGTGGGAAAGACAGGTGAAAATAGAAATAAAGTACTAGGGAGCATAAAAGAAAAAAACATTAAACTCTGCTGAAAACATCAGGCAGGGCTTCACTGAGGAGTAAACATTTGAAGAGGGGAATCTGGTTTTAGCAGGTGGGTAAGAATAGCTTGTAGGCAAAGTAATACATTGAAGAAAGGCCTGGGGTTCTTGAGCAACTGAACGTGTCTGGGAAATTAGGAGTTCTGCAGGGTAAAGACATCTCTTCCCTCTCCTCTCTGGGCTTTTTAAAAACAATATGTTAAGGAGTTTGGACTTTTCCCTAGGGGCAATAACATTTTTTTACTGGAGGAGGCTAAAGACCAGATTTGTTTTGGAGGTGAGGTTACTAGAGGGTAAGATTGGCAAGGAGGGCTGGAGGCAGATTTCAGGAGATTTTGAAAGGAATTTAGATTGTAAGCAATGAAGTGCAGTGGCATGAAGAAGCAGTGTTTTCCTTGATATATGTGTATACATGGTATAATTTTTCTTTAGGTTGCTCATGTTATTTTCATTGTGAGACAGATTTGGCTTGCAAGCGTTTTTGTGCACTACGTAATCTGGAAATAGAAAAGCTTTCTAACTGATATTTCTAGCCAGTCTCCAATCTTCAACTTAGAAGAATCTAGTTATCAGGTGTCACTAATAAATGATGGCCCAAAATCAATGACAAGGAAGGCAAAGCTATTTCTGCAAGAAGTTTTTGGAGAAATAAGAGCTTTGGGACTAGATACTTGCCTGTTAGGGAGGAAGGTGGAAAGATACAGGCGAGTGTCTGACAAAGCCAGATAAGTATAGAGCATCATTATCATGAGCAGAACTAAGCTATATAATCTTGTGTGTGGATTCTACAATTCTGAAAAAAAATGTTACTGTCATATAGGCTACTGGGTGTGAGACAGAACTTGGGCAATCCTTAAGAGGAAAAGGGTATTTTTCACCTTTATGTGAAAAACCTGTAATATGTAATGCATTTTCAATGGAATATGTATATACAGGCTTAACCATATGAAATTGCCTGTATGTGACTGTTTTGATGTACAACATGGCAATTTCATGTAGTTCAACATTATATACACATGCACACATTTAAGATTATATTTATTAATAAATACATTTCAGGTTATATTATCAGATATATAGATATTTGTTTGGATCTATTATATATATATATTGTTCCGATCTATTTTATAATCTTTTTGTCAGTTGAGTGTATTCTACTAGTTAATTCCTCCATTTAATATTATTCATTAAAATTTCTCAGGTGTAGAAGTTATTTTTTGTTCTTTTTCAATATGAGTAACCAGTTTTGACAGTCTCTTTATTTTTTATTTCTTTTTTAATTTATTCATATATGCCATCTATTTTTATTTTAGATTCTGTCCCTGATAAGGCAAATATCAGAAATCTCATGCAACTGATTATGTTGTTCGTTGTTTCTATAGAATCTAGCTCTGAGAGGCTTGTTACCTTATGTTTCTTGTCACTTTGAGTTTGAGCTCATATTTGTGAGCTCTGAAAAACTTGAGTGAGGGATATGTCTCTCTGGGTACTTGAGAGATCTAGGTTCACCACGAATAAAATATTCTTTGCAGTTTTATGGATCCACAGTTAGTGTGATCTCTGCCCCCAAAACCCTAAATACGGTTTAGTTTGCATTTACAAAATCTCAAGGAAAGACCTTCTTGGATCCCAGTTGTGGGTGACTTGCTCCAATCTGGTTCCCTGCTCTGTACTGGCATCTATTTGGAGATTAAATTTTTTGAAGGTAATTAAGGTTAAATGTGGTTTTAAGGGTGAGGTCTAATTTGATAAGATTGGTGGCTTTATAAGAAGAGGAAGAGAGAGAGACAGAGAGAAAGAGAATCTCTGTCACATGAGGTCACAGAGAGAAGGTAGCTGATTACTGGCCAGGAAGAGAGCCAGCCCTCACCAGCAACCAAATAAGCCAGAACTTTGATCTTGGATTTTCTAGTTTCCAGAACTGAGAAAAAACAGATTTTGGTGTTTAAGCCACCAAGTTCATGGTAGTTTGTTAAGAGATCTCAAGTTAACGAGGACAATGAACTAATTAACAAAAATTATAATACATATAAAAATGTATAATGATTCAGCAATCCCACTACTAGGAATATATCCAAAGGAATTGAAATCAGTATGTCAAAGAGATGTCTATACTCCCATATTCACGGCAGCATTATTCATAATAGCCAAGATATGAAAATAACTGAAGTGCCCATCAATGGATAAATGAAGTTTTAAAATGTGGTATTATACATAATGGATTTTATTCAGCTTTAAAAAAGAAGGAAATACTGTCATTTTTGACAACATGGATGAATCTAGAGAACATTATGCTAAGAGAAATAAGCCCGATACAGAAAGACAAATTACTGTATGATCTCACTTATAAATGGAATCTAAAATGTCAAACTCATAGAAGTAGAGTGGAATGGTGGTTACCAGGGGCTGGGGGTGGGGTGAGAGGTGGATTGTGAGAGGGGAGATGTTGGTCAAAGGGTACAGAGTTCCAGTTACACAGGAGGAGTAAGTTCTGTTGATTTGTTGCACAACATGGTGATTACAGTTAATAATAATGTATATTTCAAAACTGCTAAAAGAGTGAATTTTCAATATTCTTACCACAAAGAAATGATAAGTATGTGAGGTGACAGATATGCTAATTAGCCTGATTTGATCATTTTATAATGTATACCTGTATTGAAACATCACACTGTAGCCCAGAAGAAATAATACAATTATTTGTCAATTAAAAATAAAATAAAATTTTAACAAATTATAATAAAATTTTAACAAATTACAATAAAAGCCAAAAGTTGTGCTTAGTTGCAGTGTCCTAAAAAAATTCTGGTTTTTATGGTCCCTTTGAGGCGATTGTAATCAAGCTTTTGACAAAGGAATATGCTGCCTAGTTTCTCTGCAAAGACTTTGTTTTGAAGGATGGTGAATCAGGTACTTCTCCCTCAGCATCACCTGTCTCTGAGGCGTCTGCCACTGCAGTGTGACCAGTTCTGCATGGGCTCTGACAGGTCAGTATGGACCATTCCGACAGAGCTTCTGTCTCCACAGCCTGTGCCGTCAAATTCTTCCCTCCTGCCCCAGGGTTCCCTGTTGGTGTCGAGATGTGAGATTCCAGGGTTCTGCTCAGAACCCAGGCACTCACCACCTGGAAACGTGGGGAAGTTAATGTCCCTCGGGGTAAATCTTAGCATTTAAGGGGATGGGAGCTAGCAGATCAATACTTCTCTATTTATCTCCCCAAATAGATTGCCCTGAGAGGTAGTGATTCATCCAGCCTTTAGAAAGATTGTTAAAAATGTGTGCAGGTTGCTTGGGACCAAGGAATGGCAGGCTTTACAGTCCCAAATATATTGTTCTTACTTCTTCTATGCCATCTCCCTTTTCCTTCCTCCTATTTACCTAAAATTACCCTCTTGAATAAAATAATAGGACATGAGCTTTCATCTCAGGCTCTGTTTATAGAGAATATGGGCTCAGAAAGAAGGCTGTAGAAAGAATAATAAATATGTTTAGATGTTTCTAATTTATTTTGCTTAATTTTCCACAAAAGGCTATTAATATTAGCTATACCTCTATTTTAGAAATGTGAGAGTTTGAAACTCACAGTTTAAAAATTGCCTAAACTTAGAAGGTCACCATACTTTCATTAAGTGTGGACAAATATTTTTACAACTAACAGTCTGAAGCTTAAACATAAATACTGCCTGAGAGGTCTTTTCCATTTAAGCGAAGGAAAGGGAGACAGAAATTAAACGCATTAAATCTATTATTGCCCTTAAAGGTGAGTGTGTTTGTTAGCAAATTTTCCATGGGAGTTCAGAGAAGGAGGAAATCTCTAGGGAAAAGAGGTGCCGATAAATATGACCATTTCTCACTATGAAGCTGTCATAAGAGGTCGTTGCCTTCTTCGTTATTCATAAAGCAACAGTTGAGGTTTGTAACTGTCAGGGAATTAATAGTGAGAAGGAAGCACCGATACATAGCATCAGAAATATCATCTGACCATTGTTAGCTGAAAATATACAACACATTCAGCATTAATGGCTTTATCACTTTTGTACTAGGGATATAGAAAACAGCCATGGACATGAGTTTCTGGTAAGGGTTATATATGTGGTTGTTCATAGTATTCCCTGGTGTTCATCCTTATTACTGTAAGGTTGACAGCGATATTCCCTTTTTCATCCCTGATTTCAGTAATCTGAATATGCTCTTTTTATTTCTTGGTCAGTTTACCTAAAATTTTAATAATATATTTAATAATGATTTAATAATATGTTGATCTTTTCAAAGAACCAACTTTAGTTTCATTGATTTTCCTCTATTGCTTTTCTCTATTATCTATTTCATTTATATTCACTTTAACTTTTCAAATTATTTCCTTCTTTTTGCTTGCTTTAGGTTTAGTTTGCTCTCCTTTTTCTAGTTTGTTAAGGTGAAAGATTAAGCCATTAATTTAAGATCTTTCTTCTTTTTTATATGGACATTCACAGTTGTAAATTTCTAAGTTTTATTTTAACTACATCCCATAAGTTTTAGTATGTTGCATTCTTGTTTTCATTTATTTCAAAGTATTTTAAAATTTCACGTGTTATTTCTTGTGGTCGGAGATCATAATCTCTCCTGTAGAATATTCTTTGTGTACCTGAGAAAAATGTATATTCTCCTGTTATTCGATAGAGTGTTCTATAAATGTTAAATCTAGTTAGTGTATAGCATCGTTCAAGTCTTCTAATTCCTTACTGATCTTCTGCTAAGATGTTTTATCCATTTTTGAAGGTGAGATACTGAATTCTCCAATTATTATTTTGAATTGTCTATTTCTTCCTTTAGTTCTAACAGTTTTATTTTGTTTACTGTTTATATGGTATTTTTTTTCTTTTTTACTTCCAACCTATTTATTTCTTTGAATCTAAAGTGTATCTCTTATAGACAGCATATACTTAGATCATTTTTAAAATCTATTCTGCCAATATCTACTTTTTTATCAGAGAGTTTAAGATAGGATTTACATCTGCCATTATGCTAACTGTTCTGTGTTTTTTTTTTATGTCTTTGCTTCTGTATTCTTCCCAAACTACTTTCTTTTGTGTTAAGTAGATATTTTCTACTGTATCATTTTAATTACTTTGTTTTTTCTTTTACTATAATTTTTAGTTATTTTCTTAGTGGTCATCCTGGGATTACACTTAACATCTTAATTTAAAATAATCTAGTTCAGATTGATATTATCTTAATAGTACAGTCAAATTTTGCTCCAATATACCTCTGTTCTCTCCCCCTCTTTTTCATAAACATTACATATTTATACATTATAAGTCCACCGACACAGTTTTATAATTGCTAGTGAATTTTGCATTTCAGTTATTGTACTTTACAACTCCAGAATATCTATTTTGTAAAAAAATAACTTTATCTCTTTATTGATATTTTTTATTTGGTGAATCATCATAGTCATACTTTTCTTTAATTCTTTAGATAGGATTCTTATTAGTTCCTTAAACACATTTATAATAGCTTCTTTTAAGTTTTGTCTAAAGCAGACAAAAACATACACTGAGGAAAGGACATCCCATTCAATAAATGGTGCTAGGAAATTTGGACAGCCACATGCAGAATGAAACTGAATCTCTATCTCTCACCATATACAACAGTTAATTCAAGATGGATTAAAGACTTAAATGTAAGACTTGAAACCATAAAATTTCTAGAAGAAAATCTAGGAAAATCTCTTCTGGATGTTGGCCTAGGCAAAAGATTTATGACTACATCACAAAAGCAAATGCAACAAAAATAAAAATAAAATAAAGGACAATTATACTAAAAGGCTTCTGTACAACAAAAGACATTATCAACAGAGTAAATAGACAGTCTACAGAGTGGAAGAAAATATTCATAAACTATGTATCCTACAAAGGACTAATACCCAGAATCTATAAGGAACTCAAACAATTCAGCCAGAAAAAAGCAAAAACTGCATTAAAAAGTGGGAAATGACATGAACAAATAAATTTCAAAAGAAGACATACAAATGGCCATCAAATGTATGAAAAAAATTCTCAACATCACTAATCATCAGAGAAATGTAAATTCAAACTACAGTGAGATACCATCTTATTCTAGTCAGAACAGTCATAAAATCAGAAAACAATAGGTGTTGGTGTTGATATGGTAAAAAGGGAATGCTTATAAATTGTTGGTAGAAATGTAAATTAGTACGACCTTCATGGAAAACAGCATGGAGATTTCTTGAAGAATTAAATGTAGATCTACCATTTGGTCCAGCAATCCCACTACTGTGTATCTACCCAAAGGAAAAGAAATCATTATTTCAAAAAGATTCCTGCACTTGTATGTTTATTGCAAAACTATTCACAATAGCAAAGATATAGAATCAACCTAAGTGTCCATCAACTGGTAAGTGGATAAAGAAAATGTGGTATATATATATATACACACACACAACATGGAGAACTACTCAACCATAAAAACGAATGAAATAATGTCTTTTGCAGCAACAAGGATGGAACAGGAGGCTGTTATCCCAAGAGATGTAACTCAGTAATGGAAAATCAAATTCCACATGTTCTCACTTGTGGGAGCTAAACTATGTGGGAGCTAAACTATGGATATGCACGATCACACAGAGTGGATTAATAGACATTAGAGACTCCAAAAAATGGGAGAGTGGGAAGGGGGTGAAGGATGAAAAATTATCTGTTGGGTACCATGTACACTATTCAGGTAATGGGTATACGAAAAGCCCAGACTTCACCACTATACAATATATCCAAGTAGCAAAACGTGTACTTATAACCTCTAAACCTATAAATTTTAAAAAATAAGAAAAATGAAGTTTTATCTAGTAAGTCTAAAATCCAGGTCTCCTCAGGGACCAGCTTTTCTTTTGACAACCTTTTTCACTGTCTGTGCACTATAATTCTTTTCCTTTTGAGAATTGGACATTCCAGATCATAGAATGTAGAAAATCTGGAATTCACATCCCTTCCCCAGATATTGTTGTTGATTTTTGTTGTTGTTTCTGCTGTTTCTTTAAGTGATTTTCTGGGACTAATTCTTTGTTTCCTGTAGTGGGCAACCCCTGAAGTTTTTGTTTGATTAGCTAAGTGGTCAACTAATGATTGCTCAGAGATTTTTTAAAATGCCTTGTTCCAGTAAGTTTTTTATCCTTTGCCAAGGAGCTTTGTGTATGTTGTGGCTTTCCAACAACACTCAGTTTTTAATTCTGCCTTTGCCTTCACTTCCTGCTTGTATAAGGGCTCAAGACCAATCAAAAGTGAGAAATGGGGTCTCTCTTTGGTCTTTCCTCAGCATGCACACAGCTCTGCTTATACATGTGGCTTCCAAATCCCCCACAATTTGTCAGAGCTTTTCAAAGCCCCCTGTGGATATCTCATTGACAGGTCTTCCTTTTATATTTTTGTTCCGGCTCTCATTTGCTGTAACTGGTATTGTGATCATCTGTGATGTTAAACAATCGCTGCTGATTGTTTTCAGCAAATGCCCTAGAGATAGGGCCTTTGAGCTCTGAATCAGGTCAAATAATGACAGTGCCCTGCAAACAGGGCTTTTCCAGAGAGCTTCCAAAATCATAACAGATTAAATTGTGATGATGCTCTGGGGATGAGACAATTCGAGGAGCTTCAAACTTGGTCTGCCTCTTCCAGTGCTCCAAGACTGTCAGTTTTGGGGTAAGGGGAATGAGTATAGATCAAGTTAAAAAGCCATAAACTTTGTTGTTCTTACTCAAGTTTAGCAGTTCTTCTTGAATTAACATGACTCAAATTGTTGCAAGCTTTTGGTTAATATCCAAAGCTCTGGAAAAATTGATTTGCATAATTTTTTCAATGTTTCTATGGAGAAGCAGATTTATGGAAGTCCTCACTCTGAAGTCACAGAAATGTCAAGTCCCTTCATTGACTGTCATTTTCACTTTACTCTCTTCCTAGTATTTTAGTTACCCAGTTTCCATTTGAGAGAAGAAAATTCCTCTTATGGATGTTACTCTGGCCTTGGAATTGTTCTGTGCTATTGCCAAACTAGGTAAGAAATATATTATGTTTTAATATTTTCAAAGCACAATTATTAGTATTAGTAAATGCCTAAACTAATCAGCATGTTCTCTAACTTATTAGATATGCTCATTCCTTTTCTTCAACCAATTGGTCTTTGAATTTTGGAGATGGCAGAATCTTCAAAAACCATAATGAACAGTTATCCCCCTAACATATAGATGTACAAAAACACACATATTTTTAAAGAGGTTGATGGGCTTGAATTCCTAAGATGTCTCTGGAACACAGATTATGAATTCCTCTCTTAGAATTTTGTAAACCATTTGTTGATAATCGTCGTTCCTATGTTTTCTACCATTTTTATATGTGAGAAAATGTAGCCTTGCTAGTAACCAAGAAGGATGAGATTAACATCTATTGAGGGCTGATTAAGTGTCAATCCCTATGTTAGGTAAAATGATTTCCATATAATAGGTGTTTAATATTTATATTTTGAACAAATACTATTTTACATATATTATTTCAGCCTCCCCATCTCCTCAACTTTTTGGCAGTTAAATATTTCCTTCCATAAAGAACTAGAATAGCTTGATAATATATTACACTTAAGAAACAACAGAGTGAGTGGAGAAAAATCATGAAATGATACTGATGAAATTAAGAATAGACTTTTGGAAACTTCAGAAATCTCTCGATTTCCATCATGACTAAGATCTGCCTTTCCAAAAGATCCCTCAGCATGAAACTATATAAAACAACTGATAAATATTTGTTCTCAAGGGGCCTCCATTGTGATGCTAATTGCAGCACCCTAATTGCTTTCTTCTCCTGTCCTTTTGTGTGCCCATCACAGGACAATTTTCCATCACCCTGCTAGTGGTAACAGTTCAGGGCAGCAAAGCCTACATTCGACTTCGTGACTCCATAATTATGTTTGTTTCTATCAAGCCCCTTTGCCCACTTTACTTAGCACTTTGGGTATGGATCTGAATATGGTAACAACATCTGATAGGTACTGTAATTATTTCTACTTTAATTTTTCCATGTATTTGAACTTGATTCCATGTAAAACATCTGGAGACACTAATTACTGCCTGTCCTATAAACTTACACTTCAATTTGCCCTTGTGACAGTCATGTCATTAACTGACTCAGAACCTACTTCCAATTAATCAACTGACAAATATAGATGGTCCACCTGCCCGTACCAGTTTTCGTGTTCAGCCAGCACAAAATAATATCCTCTGCAGCATTGCCTGGGAAAATTCTGCATACCGAGTAAGACAGAATATTTATTTCTCAGGCTAAATTATAGAGGAAATCTGATATTATCATATTTCACAATCGGTATCTGGCTTATCTTTAGTGGTAGGTTCAATTCACAAGCCAGTAGGGAATGTCCTGTGCACCCTGCCCCCAACAATTTATTAATATAGGCAAGTTCTTGCATGGCATTTTACTTTCAGGCAGTTAGCTTTTCTTTACCGTTTTGGCTGCATTCCAATCTGTGTAATTACGTTGTCCTCCCTCTTAAAGAAAAATAAAATACCACCAAATCATCGTGGTTTTAATTAGAGGAGTTATTCTTTAGTTCTTCTCTTAAGACAAACAAGAAACTAATTGCATTTACACTGTCACATAGTAGTTGTGGTCAAACCAGAGGGATTGGGTTTTAAAAATAGGTAAGAATCTCTTAATTAATTTCATAATGGACTTTAAGGTCTTTTGATGACGAGCATTATGGAATTAGAGAGTGATAGATATTGTACAAGTGGTTCCTGCTATGGACACCAAAGAGAAAAGCTTTACTTAGTTTATTCTTGTTAGGCACCAAGATGCATGTTAATCAAATATCTCAAATTTTGAGTTGCATCCTAACATGCTAAGAGGGCAGAAAACATTCTCAGCATATATGAATAAATGGATTCATTAGGGATATATGAGTATAAAGCCATTAATATGCCACAAATACCTGGCACAAATAAGAATATTTGAACAACCTTTAGTGAACAGAATTGTCTTTTAGAGGGGCTCACAATTTAAGAAATTTTGCAAAGTGAAATTGCCTTAAAGGATGATTTCAATTTGCAAAACATAAAAAATAAAAGAGATACTAAATATACGTAATAAAATCATAAACACATGAATACGTACAATATATGTCAGGTTTAGCAAATGCCTAAGGATTATCATTTTCCTGTAATCAGTGCCTTACAGTCAAAATGTGAGCTTGCGGCTTTGCTACTTATTTAACATTAAGAGATTATGTGCTGGTTGTAAAGTACTACAACGTCTACGAATTGTTCTTTCTCTAATTGCAAATATAATACTTGCTCATTGCATAAAATTTGGAAAATCATTATCTCACCAACTAAAAAAAGCTGACACAAATAGTTTGGTGAAGATTTTTCCAGATTAAAACCTGCATTATAGCATTATGTAATCCACTTATTATTTTTTATAGTAGTTTAGCAATACATCATGAGCATTTTCCATGTTGCTAGATATCTTATGCAGCATTATTATTCTGGCTTGCAGAGTATGAATATGCCATAATTTACAATTTCTGGTTGCTGAAAATTTGGCTGCTTCAGTTTGTTAATATTCTAAGTAGTGTTTCAATGAAAATTGTTCATATGTATCATAGCATTCATGATGCAAAGCTTTGATCATCTTTGATTAATTCCTTAAGATAGATTCCTTAGTGGAATTACTAGATTAAATGTGTGCATCTTTTCTAGGCTTTTGGTTTTTAATGCCATTTCCTCTTGAGAAGATTATAGAAGTTTTCCTGTATCACTGCTAACAAAGAGAATTATAATTTATTTTTATTTTGTTGTGATTCTGAAATGCAAAAGAATGAGTCTGTAAATTTTTATAATATTCATTAATATATTTCCATGACTTTTGGTTGTTTGTACTGTCTACTTTAAAATCTCTCATTAATTCCTTTGCATATTTTCCTATTGAATTATTCCTCTTCTGTATTGATTTGCAAAAATGCTTTATATATTAAAATCATCCACAATATAAAATTAAGATACCTGTTGTACATATATTGCCAACATCCTGAATTTTTTGGCCTTTATATTTACCTATAATGAAATATGACATACAAAAGGTTAAAATTCTATGCCTTTAGAATTATGCTTTGAAAAGTATTCTATATGCTATAAATGAAATTAGTATCAAATATAGTTTCTTTTAATTATTATACAGTTTTAATTTATAACTATGACTTTAATTACTCTGGAATTTATTTTGGTGTTACAGATTTTTTTTCATTGAATTGATTATGACAGACTTGAAGTTGGGATTCATGGCAGTATTTATCACCTGTTTTTTTTTTTTTTTTTCTTTATCATCGATGGATTTAGACATAATGGAGGCTGGGATGTTAGGAATGCAGAGCAACATGGAGGAAAACATTCTGATTTTTCTTTAAAACATTTTAAATCCTTATGCTAGTTTCTGGGAATTTCTTAAATTTATACATAGACTTTATCCACAAGAAGTTTACATAAAGAACTTCTGTTAAAACATGTCATATAATTGAGATAACACATACTCATGTTATTCCTTGAAGAAGAAATAAACTTAATTTTTTCAATTGTTAATTGATATGTTTCAGTTTTCACTTGTAAGAATTTTCCATATTCTGTGCAGTTATTCTAGGATATATTATCAATATACATATATATATAAAATTTTAGAGGCTGAAAAAACACTTTTAGTTCCATAAATAGCTCTGGTATAACCTGTAAACTAATGAGGAAAGAGACACGAGATAATACAATGCCAAAGCTTGTAGTCTACGTTAGGTATCAAATTTGTAATCTAGTAATTCCAATTGCATATTTTAATTAATGAGTCCATTATTTATTTTGAATTAGGAAGGCTTACAGAAAGGGTAAAATTGGATGAATTGTTTAATTTAAATAAGCCCTGAGGATGTTACTGAGAAGGTTGCACATCCTACCTGGTAGGTTCAGACTACGCTTTGATTGTCAGTGTACCTGTAAGAGCAGGTGAATGAGAAACCGTGGTTGAAGACTCCAGGGTCAAGGGGGAAAATGACTACTTTCTTCCCCTGCTGTACCTTTTCAGTTGAGAATTGCTTTTAATTATAAGGCGTGTACCCTTAATGCACACTGACTCAAAGAACTCATTCCTTCTCATTGCAGATTATGTATTGCTGACCCTTTCCACTGAGGGAATTCCCTCTTAATTTTAGTTTTAGAAAACTGTATTGACTGAAAACCCACATAAAGCCCCTTTCAAAACATCCAGCAGCCTCCTTCGAACCCTCACGGTGGTTAGAGAATTAATGAAGCAGCAGATCTGGAAACAGCACCATCCACCCGATGGCCTTCTTTAGTGAGATCAGGATTGGCCATCTCAGTGGTTTTCTGCCTCAGGACTCCACAGCCCCCATGAGAGTGGCCCATAAAGGACAGTCATGAGGTTGCTGTCTCTGTCCTCTTTTCCTCCTCTGCAGCAGATAATCCTTTATTCTCAACCAAGGGACAGACACCTTTGATGTCATCTTAGAAATGTAACAGGTCAATTTATCCACGTCCAAGAATTAAAGGTGCAGCAACAAGCATGAATTATGTGACATAACATTCTCAGTGTTCAATGTTGTATGACAAGCTAGGAGACACATTTTAAAATAAACAGATACCGTGGGTAAAGAGTAAACATTTGGGAAGAAAATTACCTAGAGGATAAATCCAGGGTTCATCAAAAACTTCATATTTATCTACGTTTCTTGACATCATCCTTAGCCCCAGAAAGGGAGGAAGAGCAGGCACTACTGCCTGGGGAAGAGTAGAGTACAGTTGTCTCCACTGCAGGCCATGCCCAGCGCAGGATGAGGGTCAGGAGCACGGTGGTTATACCTACAGCAGCCCATCAGGTCCAAGGGACGATCTTTCCACCTCGTCTCACTAGAGGTGGGCATGGTAGGGTGTGAGAGACACAAAGGTGTCAAGGATGAGTCAAAACGTTTGACCTGACAACTGGGAGGGGTGGAATCGTTACTAAGTGAGGTGGGAAAGACGGCAAGAGAGCAGGCTCGGGGGGAGGACATGGGACGCCCAGGTATAGGCGTGTTACATTTGAGACACCTATTGGACATCAAAGTGGAGATTCTAAGTACACGTATGTGACTCTGAAGTTGTGTGAGAGGCCCAGACTGAAGATATTAACTGAAGAGTCTGAGAAAAGAGATATTACCTTCACCATGGTCCCACCTTAGCCTTGGACAAAATCCGTGACTCTACTAGTCAATTTGCTTTATTTACTCTATTAAGACTCTTTTTCTGCATCTAAAATTTTGTTCACATTATTCTGAAATATTTTTCCCTCTTTTTTCTATTCATCGACTCCAACCAAGTTTTAACTCCTTCCTTCTATGTAAGGTTTTCCTCAGTCATCCCAGAGTGGGTATTTTTACTTCTATTATTTAATGCCTTTTGTACAAAGTGCTTCTTTTTATCCTGTGCTGCTATTTGATTCTTGCCTCACAAATGTTTCTCTATAAATTTTCCTACTGGGAGGGATAAGACTATACATATTTCTGAGGTTATACATATTTACATGCTTCAAGAACTCAGAACATTGTTTTGCCTAAAGTAGATGCTCAAAATATATATTGACTGACTTTAGCTGTGATGACATTGTGCTATTCTTAAGAAATGAATCATCACAACTTCATCCTACTGTTTACGGTAATGGTGTTTACCTTGTTTGTATTCTAGAGTGGAGCTATTTAATTATTTCCTTCATTAAATTTTGTCACTAATGAGTAACCTTTCCTTTTTTTCCCTTGATCACCTTAGTTTTTTAATTGCAAACTCTTTGGTTGGTTTGAAAGAAATGGTGAATTTGTTAATTAAAATATTTAAATGGCACTACCTGAACTGAATATATAGTTTGATACCTGACCTGCACTTAGCATTTATTAGTTTATACCATGTCTTTTATCAGCTTATTGGTCACTGAATAGTTATTTATAGAACCTACACACAAAAACACATTCTAACAGGTAAAAAATGAAACATTTCAACCAACAAACTTAACAATTTTTTCTCTAAGTATCAATATAAAATGTATACCTAAAACTCAAAAAGTAAATAATAATATGGATTAGATATTATCTCAACTATATTACCCATATCTTTTTAACAAACAATCTTTATTTACAGCTTTTGTTTAACTAAAATCATTGGAACTCCTGTAAGTATTTTGCTAAATATTGCTACCTATTAAGAAAAATGGAATTTCCAAGTTTCAACTATGCTTTTCAAAAAGCAATAAAAATTCTTAGGGTGAAATATTAAAATTAATTATTAAAATGTGTAAAAGTTGAAACATTATGAATTAAATCTTAACTTAGAGTCTAATAGTCATTTCAATTTTTCCCTGTCACCCACTTAGGAGCACTGTATACTATTGTTAATTAACCTGTGAAATGCCGTACTCTAAGCTCAGAAAAAAGATGAATGACAACTTCCTCAGTAAAGATTAGGCTAATAACCAGCAACCCAAAGTATGTCTGCTCTCTAACCAAGTACAATTTATCTTCAAGAGATACCACATGGCAATATCACAAGGAACAAAACAACATAAGTTTTATGTGACATTTGTCACCCTAATAACTGTGGCTTTTGCTTTGAGGATGAGCATGGCCGCCTCATTATTATCTTGCTTTATGTTGGACCTGGCTGGTTTTGGTACTGCCAAGTTACTAAAGTCATTTTTTTCAATGTACCTAATTGTAGTTTTATACACTCTGTTAATTTGCTCCGAGTTACTTGAAGGTAGGAACTATGTTAGCAACTGCTGCCCCAATGGGTTGATGTCCAGGATTAAGATCCTAAGATATTTTGATATTGCCCACCCAGTAACAGCAGGCACTGCCCTTCAGAGCCCGTTAGTGACAGGGACAAATGTGCACTGATCCTTCTTCAGACTCTGCTTGTGCCTTTGTTTTGCCACCGGCATCCATGTGCAAGCAGGCTAATTGGAAATGAAAAAGATTTTCTTTGTTGACAGAACGAAGAAAATGGAACCATTTCTTAAATAGAATATGTCAGGTAAATAAAAAAAAAGTTTTACGTATCCAAAGAAGAATACTCCACAGTGAAGTTTCTATAGCCAAGGAAAAATCCAGAAAACAGAGAGACTGGGTCTATACGAAATAGGTATTTATTTCAAAACCTGTGTTGGAGGTTTAAATGACCCTAGTGTTTATTGGCAACCTTAGCATGTGATAAAAAGGAGTTACAAAAAAATTAATACCCTTTATTGATTTTGTTTGCTACCACTATGTACTATAGTTTACTCCCTTGAGATTTCTTTGCAGACAGTATAGCTTGGTGGTTACATCATCTGTCCCACCACTTATTAACTGTGTGACTTTGCTTCTCTGTTTCTTAATTTCTACATCTGCAAAATGAGGATAATAACAAGAGTCAAATTTGGGAGTTGGAAAGGTGCTTGTGGTAAAGAAGATGTGAGGAGGAACAGAAAGTGAAATTATTGTAAATAGCACTGGAATCCAACACAGACAGACAGGAAAGGCAGCAACAGTCTAATTCCTCTTAGATCTTACCCTGAATCCCATCTCTCTTCTTGCTGTCTCCTGACTTTGTCTCTTTGACTCAGGCTTTCTGCTGAAATCTTCCCACTTCCTTTTCCATGAGGACGAAAATTAGCAATCACAGTATTATCTACCCAATAGTTAGAAGCAGGATTTGGTTGCAAGATCAGTCCTTGCCACTTTCTGTAGAGAGGGTGTTTCACTTTCTATAGCTGGTCAAAACAAGTTTGAGAGAACGGAAAGTAATAGTTACCAAGTGGGGCTGTGTGGTCGCCTGGCGTCTAGTGGGACTTGGGCCCCTAAGAATAAGCCTGAAGTGAATCTTACCATCTAGGGATTTGCTCTGGTACTTGAAACTATTTTGGTCCCCATTTTAGTTTATCTTCAAGAATTTTCCTTAAGGCTTATTTCTCTTTAATGTAAATGAATTATTTAGATAAAACACAACTTCCATCAGTTACCATTTACCTAAGGTAACATCTTGTTTTTGCAGACAATATATATTAAAAGAGCTTTTCAGTTATTTTAAAATCATTTCCCCATTATGCAAAAGAAAAACTACATGGCAATGAGCAGATTTGAATTCTGAAGGATCTGAATGCGTTTCTAACAGTGATATTCAAAAGACTGAATGGTTTTTACTTTTTGAAAACAAAGAAGAGGAAAGAGATCGGACATCCAGAATGCAGGGGCTCCTAAGGACCACCCCTGGATGGTCAGGGAATTCCCAGCATAGCAAAATCAGTGTAGTCAAAATTAGATAGAGAATTCTTGGCAAAAAATAGAAAAAATGATCAAAGTTGGAGAAGTAATGATGCAGAGTGGGGACAAAGCTTAATTGTGGAAAGGAAAATGACTCAAATTTAGTAGGAGAAAAGATAAACAATGGGTCAAAACGCAGACAGCAAGAAACTTAGCAATCAACCCATTAAAAATGGCATGGTTTCTGGATTCCAGGCCAAAAGTCTCTGACTACAGTGAACTGGTATTAGAATGACAAAATTTGGTGTATCAGTTTCTCCAAGAAGCATACTCATATTGTTTAATTAATGGGACCAGCGATTCTAGGATACAGTGCTTTACAAATATGTACCACTCTCTTGCAGAACAAACTTAATTCATTTTTTTCTTATTTAGCCAAATTTGTACAGGCACAGCTAAAATTCTGAGAAAGTTTTGGGGCAGGCATCTGGCATTGTTGCTAAAACTTAATAATTTCCCGCAAATCATCCCACCTCCCTCCTTGTCAAACAAGGATAACTCCCCCGTGAGTTTAATTACAGTCAAGAATCTGGATTGCTCGGCTGGTGGGTGGAATGTGCATCTTTCCTACACCAGGGGCTCCTTGTCACAGCACTGCTCTGACCTGTCATGATATAGTAATGAAAACTCTGCAATTACAATGAAACTGACAGAAAGTTGATAAATGAGGTTTTGGACTAAAGCATTTAGGAACCCACAAAAATCAATTATGGTAAATATTTCCAGAAAACCCACCTGACATTCCTTTGAGAGTTTTTACTATAGTGATTTATTTGTAGACAGAGAAGCCAAGAAAACACTTTTTTCTACCTGGGAAATGTACCAATTCTGTAATAATGAATATTCACAAAGATCATCATAGCCTCTTTCTTTTACATACATTTAGAGGTTTGTTTTGTTTCCTGGGAAATGTGTCACATGGCACTCTTTATGCTCCAGACTGAAGCAGCAAAAGTTCTTATACATCATAGTCCCAGAGCCTCTGTGATTCTTTTACATAGATCATATTTTCCTTCTGTATTGCACAATGGTCAGCTGTTAGTGTTTGCTATATTTATGAAAGCAATCTAGATTTAATGTGTGGCATGAGTTAAATGAATAGTTCTCCGACCTAATTTCATTAGGCTGTACCTAGTTTTGCTCATTCATGTATGCTGAAATGCTAATATTCTAATATCTATAATATTCTTCTTTTTTTTTTTTTGAGACAGAGTCTCACTCTGTTGCCCAGTCTAGAGTGCCCTGGCATCAGCCTAGCTCACAGCAACCTCAAACTCCTGGGCTCAAGTAATCTTTCTGCCTCAGCCTCCCTAGTGGCTGGGACTACAGGCATGAACTGCCATGCCCGGCTAATTTTTTCTTTCTCTCTCTCTCTCTCTATATATATATATATATTTTTTTTTTTTTAGTTGGCCAGTTAATTTCTTTCTATTTTTAGTAGAGACGGGGTCTCGCTCTTGCTCAGGCTAGTTTCAAACTCCTGACCTTGAGCCATCTTCCCGCCTCAGCCTCCTAGATAGTTAGGATTACAGGTGTGAGCCATCGCGCCCAGCCACAGGGCTATTGTTTTAAGAGCATGCAAAAAATTTGTCTATATCTTGATATGTTACAGAGACAAGTTATGCCCTCCATTTTATAGTCAGAAAATTAATAAGGTAAGAGAGAGATTAAAGGCTCTTGCATACTCAGAATGAGTCGATGGCAGAGCTTTCCCCTCTAAGTCTCAGTGTTCTCATCTATGTAATGGGGCTGCGATGGGCAGAAACTGTCACATGGTTAAGTGTGTCAGCACATA
>CAUYPO010055618.1:0-29592 GCA_963574435.1 Cheirogaleus major
GCTTTAGCCCAGGAGTTTGAGGTTGCTGTGAGCTGGGCTGACGCCATAGCACTCTAGCCCGGGCAACAGAGTGAGACTCTGCCTTTTTTAAAAAAAAAAAAACGACCAACACCAAATTAATTTTCTATTTATATTTTGAGGCAGAGAGGTACCTTTCGAAATGCTGTATCTTTATATATGCCTTTAGAAAGCACTGAGGGACTGCCTGTTCTATCTGCATTTGCTAATAAAATGCTTAATCTCATAACGGTGAACAGAGGCTCATCTTTTTGTGCTATAATCTACGTGAAGCAGAAAAAGTCTCTAAAATAATTAAAAGTACCGTCTTCTTAAGAGATAAACTAAGTATAACTTTTCAGAAAGCTCTAAGGCCACTCAAAATGTCTAAGAAAAGAGAGCCCTAACCTGGTTAATGCATGAATTGTATTTTAAGGGTTTTTCTGGGTACAGGCCAATGGTCACTGCCTGTATAGCTTCTGACCTTTGTGAAACTTGCTTTCATTTATATGCATTTTTTTTTTTTTTTTTTTTTTTGAGACAGAGTCTCACTTTGTTGCCCAGGCTAGAGTGAGTGTCATGGTGTCAGCCTAGCTCACAGCAACCTCAATCTCCTAGGCTCAAGCGATCCTACTGCCTCAGCCTCCCGAGTAGCTGGGACTACAGGCATGCACCACCATGCCCAGCTAATTTTTTCTATATATATTTTTAGTTGGTCAATTAATTTCTTTCTGTTTTTAGTAGAGACGGGGTCTCGCTCTTGCTCAGGCTGGTTTCAAACTCCTGACCTTGAGCGATCTGCCTGCCTCAGCCTCCCAGAGTGCTAGGATTACAGGCGTGAGCCACCGCACCCAGCCCTGTATGCATTATTATGTATCTTTTTTTCCCAAAAAAATGTAGGCTCTTTGGAAGCATTAATTATTTCTTGAGGTGTAAAAAAAGAATGTCCCCTGTGACGAGTGTCAGTATAAGATTAAAATCATTCTCCGACTAAATAAGGACAAAACCATTAAAACCTATATGTATCTCACTTGAAACTGCACATTAATGACCCTGGGGTAGAACCAGGGTAATAAATTAAAAAACAGATTATGAATGTGTGGTTGATAGAGATCTGTTCACTTTGTGTTATGACTTTTCAGAAATGTTTGAGATTGCAGGCTGTGAGAGGAGTTTGGTGTGAATGTGAAAATACTTTGGGTAAAATAAACCCGTTATTTTCCAGGGTGTTTTAGATGGGCAACAGGACCTATCAAGCACACTTGTCTATATTGATTCTCTCTGGAGGCATTAGTGTATAGAGAACTTTTATTCCCTGTTACATATTTAAAAATGTTTGCTTACACAAGTTTATATTTTATAATCAGAAAAAATGTGAAGAAAACTTTTATTTTTAATCATTAATGTTCAGGTCTCTTGGACCGCATGGGCAGTGATTTACTGATTTTCTTGAAAGGTGTAACAGATCTCTCTGAAGGGTGACGGTAGCTATGGATATGCACACTGGAGAAATAGACACTTGTACATGTTTACAAAATTTTATATGCAGTGTCAAACATTAGGTCCCTTGAATTCTATGTGTGAATCCCAGGTTAAGAACTCTCCTGTGAAGAGATCCTAGCTATCTTTTCTTGACAGCCAAGATTCTCCATTTGGTCATTTCCTGTTCAGTTTTCTAGCCAATTGCAATCTGGTTTATATCCTTGTCACATTACTGGAACTGTTCTTTCTAACATCACTAGCAACCTTTTAATGGTCAACAAAACAACCTTGCTTTTCTTTTGCTCCAGTTTTAATTTGTTCCTCCATGTCATAGTTTATGTATCATTGCAAACTGCATTAAATAATTTCTGAAATAAGATATTGATTAGCATATAATTATACTCATGTTACATTTCTCAAATCATATTTATGCCAGACTTTCTCTGAGCTCCAAATTAGTATATCCACTACGAACTATCCATACTAGGATGGATACCTTATAAGTACCTGAAAATCAACACATTGACTACTGAGCTTACTATTTACTGCCTCTAAGCCTGCCCTACCTGTATTCCCTGTTTTAGTAAAGCTAGAAATCTGGTACCTGTAGATCTTGAACCTAAAGATAGAGATCTTTTATTCCGTATTTTAATAAAAGTGGAGATCCCAGATCTCCATCTTTGCTCTTTAGATCTTAGTTCCATAGCCTCTCATCTCTTCCTCCCTCTCTTCCACTGCTGCTACCCTAGATTGTGTTCTTAACTTCTCTTGCCTGAATTACTACAGCAGCTTCCTAATTAATCTATCTCCAGCCTCACGCTACTGCGATTCATATTATTTGAACTGTCAAGTTGATCTCTGTAAAATAGAAAACTGATATATTATTGATCCTCTAGTTAAAACCAGTCACGGCTCCCAGTTGTATTCTGCAAACCCTGAGATGCAGCCACTTGAGAAGAAAGCCATATTATGTCAGGTGGTACATGAAGCCACATGTTATATATAATATATAATGGGGTGTCAGTTTTTCTTGAAGACTTTGGGGTAGGGTAAGGAGGAGATTAGGTGTTAGGAATAATTTGTTAAAAAGTTAAAGAAATACTGGCTTCCAAAATAAAGTCCAAACCATCTTAGCAGGGCATACAAGATCCAACATGATCTGGTTAGACGATGCAATCTCTGTGATCTACCAGACTGTGCAGTTTCAAATTCATTAGAAGGACAAAGTAAATATAAGCCCTTAGAATGGAAACAGGGTGAGGAGTGGAGACAGCTGAGCATGGTAGAGGGCTGGATCCAAAACCTAGTCTAAGGAGTTGAGAGCTGACCAAACCCAGATGCCATGTAAGCTTTTCCAAGGATGTTAGGTCAGAGCAAGGTGGTATTGAAACTCAAGACATTATGGACCAAAAATCTAAAAGTCTGTAGATAAACCTGAGAACAAAGCCCACAGTTTTACTGGTTATTGTGGACCTTTGTCAGCTGACACAATTAATATGGTTACAAGACATTTAAGACAGTTAAGAAAAACCATTTATTGAGTACTTGCTTAGGGCCTTGTTTCAGTACTTTTAAGTACGTACTTTTAACATACAGAAATGATCATTTTATTGCCTTTAAATTTACTACCTTTTTAAAGATGAACAAAAGTAAAGACTTAAACAATATATTTTTAACAATTGTATCTCCTTGGACATAATAAATAGTAAGCAGCACTCAGTAAATATTTGTTGATTGAATAAGAAGCAAATACAGTAGAACTATGTAAAGAGAATTTTAAACCCTATAGATAGTATACGAATTTTGTAAGTATGCATAGAGTGTTTATATAAATTGATCTCATTTTAGGATGCAAAAATACCCAAGAAAAAAAGCACAAAATTTTTATAACATGGAACTTAAAAAGCAGTCTCCTATTAAATAACAGTTGTGTTGAAAAAGATGTTAACACTATTTCTATTTAGAAAATAATGCTAATATATCTCAAAATCTTAGAAATGTGACTAAAGCAGTTATCTTAGGAGTCACAAGGCAATTAACTTAATACCTTGAAAATTTGGATGCAATGATATGGCTAGGATTTGCCAAACAGGGAAAGGTATGAAATTTTAAAGAAAATAGCAAAAATCAAAGCAGAAGTAAATTAGAGCGTAGAAATGGTGGTGCTGATATACTCTGCCACAGAAATATGTAAAGACATACCTACCTTCAGAATTAGCTTCATAAAGCTACACATATAAATGCCATAACACGTAAGAGTGATTGGAAAAACCAGGAATTGAGGGATTTGCTTTTGAATAATTCTTATTTACCTCTCTCTAGTTATTGTGACCAACTGAAAGTCTCAGAGAGTACCCACGTGCTCCAGCCCTTTCTCCCCAGCATCCTTGATGGCTTAATTCACCTAGCAGCCCAGTTCAGCTCAGAAGTCCTCAACCTGGTGATGGAGACTCTATGCATCGTTTGTACAGTAGACCCCGAATTCACAGCAAGCACGGAAAGCAAAATCTGCCCCTTCACCATCGCCATTTTCCTCAAGTACAGTAATGGTATGCCACCAGGGAGGATGTGTTATAAGGGACACCAAAGAAAAGGTGGTAGCTGGTGAATTTAGATGAAAGTTTTCCTCAGTGTGATGGTCTTAGCATCATAAGCAAAGTATGTAGTTTTCAATTAGCAAAGAATAGAGCTGTGCTAGCATTAGAAAGTAGAGCACCTGTCCTGTAACATTTGCTCTTGAATAAGAACTGGGGAGAAAAAGCTAGTAAATAAAGCACTGATAAGCAAAACACATAATTCAGAACTTTGATAATACAGTAGGAAATTTGGCAATTAGAAGAAAAACTTCCTGAAAGAAGAGGCATGGGACTATAATTTAGAAAAAGAGATACTGAAGGATACATGCAAAGGTTTATGAACAAAGGTGTTCATCAGATGTTTTATATAGCAGCAAACATTTGGAACTAATAAAAAGAGAATAGTTAACTATATCCATAAAATAAATTCCTATATAGCCATTGGAAATCAAGCCTCAAAGGAGTATTTAAAACTATGGGAAAGTGTTTGCATTATAATAAGAGAAAAGACTGTTTTCAAAAATGTCTATGGAATATGATCCCAAGTTTTGGGTTTTATTTTAGAAAAGGATGTTTATATAAAATGTATCTAGAAAAAATAACAAAAAATACATCAAAATATTAAGGGTCGTTATCTCCAGGTGGTGGAATTACAGTTGATTTTTTTAAATTAATTTTCTGCATTTTAAGTTTTACTGTAGTGAATATATTTATTAATACCTTATTACTAGAAAAAATATTAAAGATATTTGTCTCTAAAGAGAAAACTCCAATATTGAAGCTCAGAAAGATATATAGGGCTAAGGATTATGTATATAATATGGTATCATACTAAACATGTTATTTGATTTGCTTTTTCACTGAAAAATGTATCCTAGAGAGCTTCCCACATTGCATTCTTGGATATATCTCATTCTTTTCAGGCATCACATAGTATTCCATAAAATGGCTATATCATAATTTATTTACCCATTCTGTTTAATGAACATCCAAGGTTTCTCTCTTTTTTTTTTTTTTCCTTTTAAAACAAGGTCTCATTATGTCGCCCAGGCTAGAGTGCAGTGGCCATTAACAGGCACGATCATAGTGCTCTGCAGTTTTGAACTGGGCTTAAGCAATCTTCCCACCTCAGCCTCCTAATAGCTAGGACTACAGGCATGTGCCACCATGCCTGGTTACTGATTTTTTTCTATTACAAATGATGCTGCAAGTGTCATAGCTCTTTTAGAATTTGTCTAGCAGGTTTTCTGGTCCTCACTGGAAGACCCCCCCCCCCAAAAAAAAATGATGCTGCAGTGATTCTTTGTTTAACATATAATTTATTGCACACTGCATATATTTTGTATACTAGATAGAGGAAGATATTTTTATTATATAGGTAAAGTAGATTGAACTAAATTTCCATTTTTTCATAAGGCTCTGCTTTTTGGAAGTTTTACCTTTTTCCTGAGAAATGGCTATGGGAGTTGTTCTTGTCTATCATGGCTATAGGAAATATGTATGATTTCTCCATGACACATGAAAATCTGGGGCAGTCAGTGTTTTGGCAGTTTTTGCAACTTTCATGTCTTCTTAACAGAGTTAGGTTGGAGCTTTTTTTTTTTTAAGCATTGTGTATCATAATCCAGGTTTCACAAGAATAAAGACTTTAAAGATTTACTCCAGAAAAAGCCAAATTTTGTTTTAGGAGTAGCTATTAATAACTAGTCCCTGCCTTAATGAAACCTTATATACTGTACCTCTTGAAGATTTAGCATCTCTCCTGTTCTTTCAGGTTATTCATGTGGCCCTTCTAGGTCCCAGGTATGTGATATATAATCATTGCAGAAGTTGTTAACTTAGATTAGGGCCAAACAACAGGTATCATTAAGCCAGAAGCAGATCCAGACCACGGGGTGGGGGATTCTGTGTTGCCTTTTCCACTGCAGACCCTGTCGTTGCCTCTCTGGCTCAAGACATCTTCAAGGAGCTGTCCCAGATAGAAGCCTGTCAGGGCCCCATGCAAATGAGGCTGATTCCCACCCTGGTCAGCATAATGCAGGCCCCAGCAGACAAGATCCCTGCAGGACTCTGTGCAGTAAGTGGCTGCACGGCCTCTCTATATATACGTCTGTGTGTGTGTGTGTGTGTGTGAGTGAGAGAGAGATCTGCAAGTGCCAACCACAGATCCCGCCTAACTGATAAGAACCCAGTAACATTAGAAATTCATCAGGTGATTCTGCTGTTCTACTCTGCCCACAGGGACAGTGGGTGATTCTCTGAGACTTCAAGAAAATGGCTCTTCTTATTCCAGAGGTGCCCCCATTACACAGCACCACTGATTATGTTTCCTGGCCATCCAGTCCACTACCATGTTCCGCCCGCCCCATGCGGCTAATCAAGCAGTGAGGCGGAGAGCACTGTCTGCTATCTACTATCTGTTCCTTTTCTTTCAGAAACTTGCTTCATTAATGAGCTTTTTCTGGGTTGCTGTGTTGTATCCACTCAGTAAGAATCTTGGTTGTTGGGCACCTCCTGTGCCAAAGGCAATTCTGACTCTTCTCTTTCTTCTCTCTTTCAGACAGCCATTGATATCCTGACCACAGTAGTACGGAATACAAAGCCTCCCCTTTCCCAGCTCCTCATCTGCCAAGCTTTCCCTGCAGTGGCACAGTGTACGCTTCACACAGATGACAACGCCACCATGCAGGTATCTGAGACGTGGAAACTAGAAGAGGGAAGATAGCTCCCCAGCCATGGGTTTATAGTAGGCTGAGAAACCTCACATGGTTTTATTCTTACGAAATATAAATCTCTCAACTCTGCATTTACCCAGAGGACTCAAGAATGCAAAATCCGAGCATCCTATGCTTTGGGCTATGTTATAATCTTAAAGAGTGTACTGGGCATCCTGCCCATCGATAGTATCTGGGTATTGCTACTGTGGAAGAGGTTACGGACATCTATTTAGGGTCATAAGAAAGTCTTTTTGCATATTTCTGTTAATAAAGTCAGCAAAGTGATAGGCCTCTGGAGAAGGGAGAGATGCCTGAATATTTTTCCTCTTTCTGTTTCTTAGATGAGTTGGTTATTTTTTCAGGTGTTTACTACTGCAATTGATTGTAAACGTTATAGGAACTTGCCAGTGGATATTGATCAGCTTAGAAGTCCCTAGGCACAGGGTAGTTTGTGTAAGGTCTGTCTTTATTCCCATAAAGACCTATGTATCCCCAATTATTGCTATATCATAGACATATTTTTCTAGTACTAGAAATAGATCCTTATGGTTAAAACTTACTTTGCTCAGCCATTGACCCTTGTTATCAGAAATACGCATTTTTGAGATAGCTGATAGGGTCAAGATCCTTACCTATATCTGTAACAGTAAATTCTTGATTCCAGTAGCATGAGCCCACCACAAACCCTTACCACTTACCACCTACCCTATACGCTTACCACCCACCTCAAGTTTAGGCCTCTGAGAACATTTGGCCATACAGACTGAGAATTTCCTGACATCTATCCCAGGTTGCTAATCTTGCATGCCACCCCTGTCTCCCCAGAACGGTGGAGAGTGCCTGCGGGCCTACGTGTCAGTGACTCTGGAGCAGGTAGCCCAGTGGCATGATGAGCAGGGCCACAACGGGCTGTGGTACGTGATGCAGGTGGTGAGCCAGCTCCTGGACCCCCGCACCTCGGAGTTCACTGCAGCCTTTGTGGGCCGCCTCGTGTCAACCCTCATCTCCAAGGCAGGGCGGGAGCTGGGGGAGAATCTAGACCAGATTCTTCGTGCCATCCTCAGTAAGATGCAGCAGGCAGAGACACTCAGTGTCATGCAGGTAAGAGGACCGTGGGAGCTGGGCTTTCCTACCCCCTGGCTGGTATGTTGGCCCTGAGTTGTTCTACCCTCTCTCTTGCTATCCTTGTAGAACAATTCAGTAAATTTGGATCTGTTCTGCCCAAGAAGCATGGACAAGGAAACCTCTATTTCCTTGTCCTGTGGATGGTACCCTCAGTGCATAAACTCTGTTTCTTGACTGACCAGCTGATTCCGTCTCCTCTCCTCTGTCTCTGAAGTTTATTTCCCTGAAGCAGACGTCTTTCTTGTTATCTCCTAGTCTCTGATCATGGTGTTCGCTCATCTGGTGCACACTCAGCTGGAACCTCTCTTGGAGTTCCTGTGTAGCCTCCCAGGACCTACTGGCAAACCTGCCCTGGAGTTTGTGATGGCGGAGTGGACGAGCCGACAGCATCTGTTCTACGGACAATACGAAGGCAAAGTTAGGTAGGCCCATCTCTGGGCCTCGTGCCACTGCTCATGTCTCTTCCTTCCCTGGCTTGCTGCGCTGATTTTGTTGTTATATCAAACTGTACCCTGTGTTCTCTATTTTCCATCTTTATTTATTGCTAACCTATAGCTGCCATCCTGAAGTCCCCAAAAGACAGTCACTGTAGGTAGACCGTATATTTCTGGCCTCTCGCTAGAGATCGCCCTCTGCCACAGACTTCACTTAGCCAAATGCTGCTACTGGCTTACTTTCCTTTATAAACCCAAGCCTTCTAACCCTGGCTTTCTAACTTGTATCCTGAACTTTCATGCCGCTGATCCTCATCACCCCATTGCACCGTACAGTGTCAGTAGCCATTGTGATGCTTGCCCGCCCAGCTTTGTTCAGGAAGAGCAGATCTCATTTGGCCATTTCATGAACTCTGAACTGAATTTTCAGCTAAACTCTCTTATCTCTAATTAGATGTGAACAGAATTTCCACCATCAAAGAGGGGGTCTTAGGACATAATTGCTTGTCTCATTGGCATGAACTCTAGGTGGGTGGCTGACTGACCTTTTATTGGCTCTTCCTTGCCAGCTCGGTGGCACTGTGTAAACTGCTCCAGCATGGCATCAATGCAGATGACAAACGGCTACAGGATATCCGTGTGAAGGGAGAGGAAATCTACAGCGTGGATGAGGGCATCCGTACCCGCTCTAAGTCAGCCAAAAGTGGGTGATGCTCCATCCCTCCAATCCCCTCCCCATAGCGAGGGGCTCAGGATACCTGGGTGGAGGGCAGGGATGTACTGTGATCTGTATTTTTAAAACGCTTATTAGCAATGTGTTTGATAAAGAAGCAGCAGAAAACTATAGGTAAACAATGGATCAGAACATATAGTTCCTTCCTGTTGTTGAAAATTGACAAAAGTAGTCTCAGGTAGCAAGGATCCCCAGCTTACAGCTTCATCCTGAGGCTTTGACACAGATATTCAGCTTGTTTTTTTTATCGAGTTAAACCTTTTACCCTGTGTCTCCGATTATTTGCAGGTAGTGAGTACGAGCTGCTGTCTTTAACTATAGGTTTATTATCACCTGTGCTCTCTCTCTAACCGCAAGTCATGGGGACTGGAGTACTATGCTCTGTGTACAGTTACTTGGTTTCAGAGCTTTATTACTGACAAGAACCTCTGTGTTCCAATCCCTGAACCCTCTTCTCTCTCCCAATTTCTGAACTGTTA
The DNA here is from genome assembly GCA_963574435.1 of Cheirogaleus major. NCBI lineage: Eukaryota > Metazoa > Chordata > Mammalia > Primates > Cheirogaleidae > Cheirogaleus > Cheirogaleus major. The sequence continues at coordinate 9,544 of CAUYPO010055618.1, forward strand.
CAACAGCAAGCATAGGCCTGGCACGGTGGCTCACGCCTGTAATCCTAGCACTCTGGGAGGCCGAGGCAGGCGGATCGCTCAAGGTCAGGAGTTCAAAACCAGCCTGATCAAGAGCGAGACCCCATCTGTACTAAAAATAGAAAGAAATTAATTGGCCAACTAAAAATATATAGAAAAAATTAGCCGGGCATGGTGGCGCATGCCTGTAGTCCTAGCTACTCGGGAGGCTGAGGCAGGAGGATGGCTTGAGCCCAGGAGTTTGAGGTTGCTGTGAGCTAGGCTGATGCCACGGCACTCACTCTAGCCTGGGCAACAGAGTAAGACTCTGTCTCAAAAAAAAAAAAAACCCAGCAAGCATAATAAAGTTATTTAACTTTAAATCATTCGTTGGTGGCCGGGTGTAGTCAGGGGCAGTGGAAAGCCTGAAGGATGGTGAAGTCTGGTGAGTGGCATTATAAGGGGGTACAGGGACACTGCTGGAAGTGAGCCCAGTGACAGTCTGACTCGAAGCCTTTTCCTTCCTTCGCAGACCCAGAGCGCTGGACAAACATTCCTTTGCTGGTCAAGATCCTAAAGCTGATCATCAACGAGCTCTCCAATGTCATGGAGGCCAATGCCGCTCGCCAGGCCGCTCCTGCAGAGTGGAGTCAAGGTGCACCAGGGCCTTACTCCCAGGAGACTTTTAACCTGGCAGATCATTTTACAAATTATTGAATTATCAATTTGGTTTGTTGAGTCACTAATTTAAAAAAAAAAAAAAAAGTTTATGAATGGCTACTCTGTGGCTGGTGCCATGCTAGCCATCTAAAAAGTTACTTCTCGGGTCTGCCTTATGAAATCTTACAGAGCTTGGGGTGGGAGTCAACCAAGAGGCAAACTACATTGGCCCTTTTTTGGTTTAATTCTTCTTAAAAGCCTCTCAACCTTTTATCTTCCCACCAGAACACTCTGGATTCTTCCATTCAAATTTACTGGTTGTCTCCCCATTGGGGGCTATAGGCTACATTGCAGAAGTCCATGAGGCCCATCTGTTCTGGCCTATTTGGGTCTGGGGAGGGAAAATGCATGAATATGCTCTAGCTGCTTTTCATCTCCAAGTAGATGACTCCAATGATATGTGGGAGGACCAGGAGGAAGAAGAGGAGGAAGAGGAGGATGGTTTAGCTGGCCAACTTTTATCTGACATTCTTGCTACAAGTAAATATGGTAAGTAATTGGAGAAGAGGACAGCCGTGGTAAATACCTTTTCTTTGCACCCTGGTGCCAAGAATGGGGTATCCAAGTAAGGGGAGAGGTGGGCCCACAAGGACCTTATTGGGCACTTGCCCCTTCTGCCTCAGCCATGTGGTGGTGTATTGCCGCTCAGGGCCTGGTCACGGGCCTCTGCCCTGACGCTCCCTGTGTTGGCTATGTCTAACAGAGGAGGATTACTACGAGGATGATGAGGAAGATGACCCTGATGCCCTGAAGGATCCTCTCTATCAGATTGATCTGCAGGTGAGGGTGTCCAGAGAAGTTGTCTTACAGGTGACAATGTCCCATGCCACAGAAACAGGAATATGGGCTCAAATCCATTCATAGTCATCATGGGAGCCTTAGGGGAGAGAGTTCTATCTTGCTGAGTGGTCAAGGGCTTTGGGTGGGCTAGGACTTCGCACTTTAGTGTTTTATACCAGTGTTTTAATCCAGGTCCTTGAAGATAGGTTGTGAGAGTCCCTGGAGTGAAATATGAGACAGCCTTAGAAAAAATTTGTTTTCCTATGGAACTTTGTCTCTGGACTGTACCTAAACTAGATCCAAGAATACAGAAGACCATCCCTCGGGGAGCTGGCATTTGTCTAAAAGGCAGCCTTCCCTGTACCTCGTGGTGGTGGTTCTTACCCCGCTGCAGATGGGTGACCTTGAGAGCCCTCAGTAATGCCACTCTTGTTCTTCCCTCCAGGCGTATCTCACAGACTTCCTCTGCCAGTTTGCGCAGCAGCCCTGCTACATAATGTTCTCAGGCCACCTTAATGACAACGAGAGGCGGGTTCTACACACCATCGGCATCTAAAAAGGGGAGCCTTTCTACATTTGCTCCTTCTGGCCCAGCCACAAACCATTTTGCAGCCTTCACTGGCCTTGAGATGCACTTTCTTCTCAACCTAGAGTGGCATCCTGATCCTTGGCCCTTGGCCTCTGCAGAGTGACACTGATGACAACTCAGACCAAGCTCCCGCCAGTGCCACCACTTAGGAATCCTGGAACAAAGGACATTTCTCAGAGTCCCTTTGAAGACATCCCATCTCTAGAACCTTTTTTCTCCCCAGCTCTGCCCCCACCTCTGTTCCTAGAGTTGTCTGCTGGCCAGTTCAGAAACATTATTGCCCAGAAGGATTATGTGTTGATGGATTATTTTGCCCTGCCTCAAGAGCACAGGAAGTCACTACTGTGTATTTTCTAAAACAGACCTGTCCGCTTTCATAGGACATCTGATGTGTTCAGATAGGAATCCTCTTGAGAGACTGTTATGCGTTCTCCCCTCGACTGGTGGCGCTCTGGGTTCTCAGGAGGCACGAGCGGGAGCAGCTGCATTCTAAGCCCTTTCCCGTGACCTCTTTGCCTTGCTTCCCTCCTGCAACACTAAGGCTCCTCTGTCAGAGGAAGTCATCTTCTTGTTTTTGCCTCATTGCATGACACAACCCCCCCCCCAGACTGTTCCTATGTATACATGCACACACAATAAGCCAGACAGATGGCAATTTGTTTTTCTTTTTTTAGAAAAAAAAAAAATGGGAACAAAGGACTCTTTAAAAATCCACCTGACCCAACTATATTTAATATGCCTCTCCCACACATCACCACAGAGTCTGATATTCAAAGTATCCCCTCTTCCTCAGGAAGCCTCTAAAGTGGTTCAGTTGTAGCCCTCAAATTTGCAACATGTATTTTTCTAGGACAGTAAAGTAATCTTTACAAATGAATTTAGTCACATGGTATAAGGTGTCTTAGCACCTCTTTGCCTTCTATTCCCTTTAGAAGGAAAGTTAAAAATAGGGGGGGAAGGGATTATGTGGAGCCTATTTTGACATTCTAGTGTGTTTTGGCAAACCTAGCTCAAAATGATTCTTGGGAAGCTGGCATTGTTCAGTCTCATATTTTTAAGGGAGGTCTCTCAATTGGGAAATGTAGTTGTGGGTTCAAAGAGTAAATGAGGATAAGAAATCAAGGGAAGGAAGGAGAAGCTCAGTGTTCCTTTCTTTGGGTAGTGCCCACTTCTGGTGCCCCATTTTTAATAGCTACAGAATATTTCTTTAGGTTGATGTTCTCACAGGGGAAATAGAATATAAAGTAAATTTGAATGTCCATTCTCAAGGAGAGGGGCCCACGGTGGGGCATTTACTCTATTGGACTGGTAGGAAACCTATAGTAGCTAGTGATGAGTTCTTGCCACTAGGTGTCCCTAGTGTTCAACCTCGGTGACTTGAGTTGGGGGTAGTTGTGTTAAAGTTACCGTCTGTGAAAAGCCTGAGGGTGTGTTCACAGTTGTCCACTGTCAGCCAGGTTTTGAGGCTAATACTGCTTCTGCCTGAACTGCTTTTCTCCCTTGAATTGGGGAAGTCACTGATACTGGAGAAACGATGACAGATCTTAACAAGTGGTGCTCAGAAAACCACCATCTGAGCCTTGGAGACTTACTGCAGAGTGATCTAAGACAGCACCAGTTGGGTTTGGTGCTGACGGTAGCAGACCATCACACAAAGCTGTCGGCCGCTGTTTTGGCACAAAAGAATGGTCTCGTGCCAGCAGCACTCAACGGTTGAGTTTGGAAAGGCTTGGGACTCCCACACACAGACTGAGAATGGCATGGGCCCCTCTGTGCCTGCTAATTAGAAAACAGTCTATATCTAGTGCCAAAAGTAGCCCTGAGTCCGTTGGTAGGAGTCCTCTCTTCCTGCTCTCATGCTGATTTTTGGAGAGGACGAGGCCTCCCCCAGGACAGCTTGAGTCCTGAGGAAAAGGCCCTACTATCACTTGGAGGCCAGCCCTGGCCGACAGACATACAGCTGTAGTTAAGAGCAGAGGGTCTTGGGCCCTTTGGTATGTACTTCCTTGTGTTTCCAGAGTGTTTTCATATACATTATCTCATGTAACCTTTATAACAGGTACACAGAGTGGATGTTATTCCCATTCTGTTGATGAGGAAAAGAATTCAAAGAGACTGTCCAGTGTCAGCAGAAAGAAAAAAGATCTGTTGGAGGCCAGCGGTGTTGACAGAAGGTTGAACTCTAGCCACTATTTCGTCTCCTGTCTTTGTGGCCAGAGAGAACTGGCTTCAGTCTGAAAAGGGCAGGGCTAACTGGTTAGAAGGAGTTGAAGTTCAAGGTAAGATAAACGAGGTGATAGGAGAACACTAAGCTGCTTCGGTCTCCTGACTGGTGAACAGCCAGCAGCCGGGACACGAAGGGCTTTCCCCAGGAGACTGTGGAGCTCTTAGTGGAGGGAACAGAAGGGAAAATGAAAGAGACGCTAGAAGACTGCAAAGTTGAAAGTCCAAGAAAGGAAGCTGATATCAGAAGTCACAGACCTGTAAGTGACATTGATTGGAAAGGATAAAACTACAAGTGACTCAAAAGCAGAATAATAAAAGTGATGGAAAAAGTAATCATGGATTTTAAATTAATAGATGTTCATTAAGAACAAGTGATGCCAAACTGGCCTTATAGTCGTCTTTAATTTTGTTGACTAGATAAAATAATCTGGACACAGTAAAGTCAAAGTATTGAGAAGATAAGAGAAGTCGGTAACTGAGGACCCACTACCGAACTACAAATTAACCCGTTGTGGGATGGCTTCTGATGATGGCCCCGTAGGGTTCTGTCCTTGGCCCTTCTAATATTAATGATAGATGAGGGTTTTTTACCCATTCTGTGAAAGAATTTGAAGCAATTTATACTAGTACTAGATAAGGAGGAATGCCAATCAATTTTGTTTTTTAAAGACACGGTCTCACTCTGTTGCCCAGGCTGAAGCGCAGTGGTGTCGTCATAGCTCACTACAACCTCAAACTCCTGGGCTCAAGTGATCCTCCTGCCTCAGCCTCCCAAGTAACTGGGACAACAGGCAAGCACAGCCACACCTGGCTAATTTTTCTATTTTTGTAAAGATAGGATCTTGCTCAGGCTGGTCTTGAACTCCTGAACTCAAGTGATACTTCCGCCTCTGCCTCCCAGGGTGCCAGGATTATAGGCATGAGCCACCTCGCCTGGCCTGATAGAATTTTTAGGTAACAAAAACCCTGGGAAGGATGACAATTTAGGATCCAAACAAGTATCTCTACAAGCTACAAAAATGAACAGAATCATAATGTGGGTTTCAGTGAATGCAGATTGACAATAGTATCCATGGAAACAGTTGAGGACTGCAGAATCCTGTTTTCTCACTAACTGTTGTGTGCCAGTAGTGGAGTTTATTATTCCAGGAACTGTTAATGTGTCCCCAAAACTCCTGTGTAGTCCTAGGCTGGAGTAGTAGAAACAGGTTTTCTGGAATAGTGCAGAAGATGCTTCAGTCTTCTGTGCCTGTCCTAGATACTCTGTTCTGGTGCTCACCAAGAGGCTCCCTGACAGATGAGCCCCCTGTAAGAGGAGAACCAAGACATAGAGGGCCTAAATTGTGTCAAGGGAAAGAAGCTTATAGGAGCTGAGAATGCTCAGTTTAGAGAAAACCTGGACACTGCTTTGGGAAATTAAAGGATTATCCGGTGAAAGACATACTACACTTTCTCACCCTAGCCAGGCAGACCTATGACCAATGCATAGGTAATAAACAAAAGGCCAATTTCTGGCTACTCTCTTTTCAGTGTCACTGGACAGTAAACCTCCGTTAGGCACGCAAGGCCAGTGCTCAGTGCTGGAGAGGCTTGGCCCCTTCCCTCAAGGAGCTGGTCTAGTAGGGGGTCAGAAATAAATGTAGTCCTCAGATGGTTTAACTTCCAATTTTTCAATTTTATCGTGGCGCAAAAGCTATACACATCCAGTAGAAACCATACCGGGTATCCATACAATCATTCTGTTTTTCATTTTCAGTACAGGATTCAATAAATTACATGAAATACTCAATGATTTATTATTTAAAAAAAAAAAAAAGCTTTGTGTTAGATAATTTTGCTGAAGCGTAGGCTAGTGTGTATGTTCTGAGTAAGTTTAAGGTAGGCTGGGCTAAGCTGTAATGTTCAGTAGATTAGGTGTATTAAATGCATTTTTGACTTAAAATATTTTCAGCTTGTGAAGGGTTTATCAGTCTGTAAGCGCATCGTAAGTCAGGTAGCATCTATAGTGTAATAACAAATATGGGGGGGACTCTGAGAGACGTTAAGCACTGTGAACAGTTCCTACTGCCCCAAAATGGGACTGGCCGATGATAAGGAGGGGGAAGAGTCAGGTAAGGCTGCATGGAGAAGGCGACCCTTGACCTGAGCACTTGCAAGGGGCTAGCAATACCTGCTAAAGTTTCAGGAGCACTTCAGCGCCAGTGGCTGTACTAAATACTTGAATTATCTCTTAGACCACCTACTAACCTTGCAAAACAGGTCATTTTGTGTACCCCATTTTACAGATTGATGAAACTGAGGCAGAGGTATTAACTGTTACCTGCCGAAGATATTACTGTCACCTGTCACACTGCAAGTACGTGATAACCATCCAAGCAGCTTGTACTTAATACCGATCCCCTGTGTTGCCTCTGCTGTACGTTCGCCAGGCAGATAAGGGTGGGGTAGGACGTTTCAGAGAAAGTGTTTAAGAAAAGACCATAATGAAACAATTGTTTTTTCAGAGCTTATAAACACATTAAAAGTATTACAATTTATGGTTCATGGGGGGCTCAGCCAGACATAAAGCTGGAAGGACAAGCGAGGGCCAGAGGGCGAAGGGTCCTGCAAGGCGTCTTCTAGAGAATGGGAGACCACCAAGAGTTTTAATAAAAGCAGAGATGTGACATGATCAGGTTTGCATCTCAGAAAGTGTTCTGCTGTCGTCCAAACATCAGTAGAAGGGTGACTTAGAACCGGGGTTGAAGGAGTGGTAGGTGGGGGAAGGGAATGCAGTCTGGCAGCAGCCACAACAGTCCCAGCGGGAGAACCCAGGGCCTGGACTGAGGTGGTAACTAGAGGTGATGGAGTGGAAGGGAGGGATTAGGGGAATGTTGACAGGGTAGAGTCAGTAGGATTTAGTGACTGATGAGGATTTTCCAAAGTAACAGCTACGGAATGAATTGTCTTGCAGTGTTGAAAGGACTTCCTATCAATGGAAGTGCCCAACCGAGACTGGACCTCCAGCCAGCAGTCATCTCTGTTACGGAAAATGCCCCATCCGCACAGGGATCTAGACTAGGTCTTAACCATACTTTGCCAGGATTCCAGTAACAAAGCAGCCAGAAGTAATTGTTAATAAAATTTCAAAATTTGTGAATCATTTACCTTTCTCTGACAGATAGTATAAGCCAACATTAGCCATCTAATGAGGACCCTCACATTCCAATTTTTTTTACTTTTTTGAGTAGGTGAAAAAGGGTGGTGCTGTTGCTGGTTTCTTAAAATTGCAAATTGTAGTAGGTTTTTTATCCCTGTGTGGAATATGTGATTTTGTAGCAACTGTGCTGCAGGATGAAAAACAATGAGGAAGCATTGGCCTGACTGGGAGGCCGAGGAAGTCCCTTCGGGCCTTGCATTGTTCTGAGTTGGCGTGACTATGCAGCTGGAACGTGAGGGGCTGGGGCAAGTGACATTCCCTCCCAGCCTTGGTTTCCTTGTCTGTGAAATGGGAAACTAGTATCTACCTCACAAGATTGTAGTTTGAATTAAAGATGACTTAATTGAAGCACCTGAAATGGTAGAAAGTGTAAAGTTGTTAATGGCGAGGACAAAAAGCAGGCGGAAAGAATGTAAAGAAGCAGCTCGGCTTTATTGAGCGCTCCCGGGTGAGGTTCACGGATCCCAAAGGAATGGGGCCAGAGAAGTCATGCCCTTTTGAAAGGGGTGAGGGCTTTTATATTATTTGAAGTAGGTTTGGGGATTTTTCACTGTGGCTTCTGGCAGGTATTGGGAATTGGGGGCGCTGGTAGTATTTGCAGATTTTAGGAACCGAAAGAGCTGCTTATCCGGGTGAATATCCGGGTGTGGTTGTTCTTTAATTCAGCTGGGCCTGGCGGTTATCTTTGGCGGGTCTTGTGTGCTACTTTCTCTGTTTTAGGGAGGGGGAGGGGTGCCCGTCAGCAGCCTTGCAGAAAGTATCTCATCCTATACCCCCACCTATAGCTGGGAGCTATGTTTGGCTCAGTCTCCCTGACTCACTGGATTAAACTGTGACTCAATTCAGTTTCACAGATGCTGCTGCTAATTTAGGGTCTTGGTGAGCACTTGAAAGGACAGCTCTGAGGATGGGACTGTAGCACTGCAGCCCTGCCTGGGGAACAGGATAGAAACAGGTGGGGGCCCCAGCGCTTGCCTTCCACCTGCTAAACTGTTTTTCTGTGGTTTTCTGCATGACATTATACATTTTTGGTGTAGTAGTTTGTTTTCACTAGATTTTTTTCCCTCCACGTAGTGCAAGAACAAACCCAAAGTCTTTGCATTTCCTTGCCTCAGTCGCCTTTGCAGGGTGGAAAGCAAGACTGCTTGGGAACAGCTGCGCTTCTGTACCCTGTGGTGAAAGCTCTGGTGGACTGAGATCAGGCCCAAGGTCCTGAAGGAAGAGGGGGAGAGAAAGGGGGTTGGGGAGATTAATCCCAAAAGACAAACAGGGGACAAAGAAGTCCATGGGGCCTATGAGTGGTGAGGACTGTGTCTGATCCTGGCAGAGAACCTGGACGTGAGAGAACCTCCTGGAGAAAAGGCTGCATGGAGTCCCTGGGGATGCTGGGCCCTAGCCACCAAGGCTCCCTGGAAAGGTCCCTGTGCCTGGGGCACACACACCAACACTGCTGAATTTTCAGGCTTATAAACATGTATTGGCAGAACTTGTGTGGACCAAGGCCTAGAGGCACCCCCCCCCCCCGCCATGTTTTGCACTATGCGAGACCTTAGGGCCTTTTAGTGATCCTGGAAGGCAGAGCAAACCACAGCAACAAGCCAGGTAGCAGGATACTCATTCTCATCTATTTTGTCTTTTTTTTTTTTTTTTTGAGGCAGAGTCTCACTGTGTTGCCCGGGCTAGAGTGCCGTGGCATAGCCTAGCTCACAGCAGCCTCAAACTCCTGGCCTCAGGCGATCCTCCTGCCTCAGCCTCCCGAGTAGCTGGGACTACAGGCATGCGCCACCATGCCCAGCTAATTTTTTCTATATATTTCTAGTTGGCCAATTAATTTCTTTCTATTTTTAGTAGAGACGGGGTCTCCTGTTGCTTAGGCTGGTTTCGAACTGCTGACCATGAGCGATCCTCCCGCCCTCAGCCTCCCAGAGTGCTAGGATTACAGGCGTGAGCCACTGCGCCCGCCTCATTCTCATCTATTTTGATTAAAAGAAAATAAATGTATTTCTTCCACACCTGATTTTGTGACTGAAAATTCATACCTGATCTCATATCCCTCACCAGCTCCCTGGCCTCATCCCTGACATAGGAAAACTCACTAGCAAGAGCCCAGAAACCAGTGCCCGTGCTGTGTCCTGCGACCTTAAATTCTTTACCTACGGAGCAGGGAGAGAGAATGTACGGGAGCACCACTGCCAGCTCTGACTTGGGGATTCTAGTGGGCTGAGTTGAACCATAGTCCGTTTCCAAATTCAAAACCAAGACAAGAAGGGTTAGGTGGTTTCTTCAAGATTACAGAGCCAGTAAAGTGGCAGAGCAGGACTCATATCTAGTTAGTGGTTCAGAGAGTGGGCTCTGGAGCCAAACTATCTGGGTTTGAACCCTAACTCTGCCACTTGCCCACTGGGTGACTTTGAGCAAGCTACTTAAATTATCTGTATCTCCACTTCCTAATCCACAAAACAGGTATAATGTTAGTATCTATTTCATGGAGCAATTGTGAGGATTAAATAAAGTCAATATAATACAAAGCACTTCATAGTGTTGCCTCATAGTAAGTATTAATGTTAGCTATTATTCTAATCCAGAGTCAAAATGCAATTCTCACCACCTAAACCTACCCTTGCAGAGCTGGTCTTGCCAAGAAATACCCTGTGCCTCTGTAGATCCAACACTCCCATCTGCGCAGTCAGTTAACAGAGCTAGGCCGAAAGCCTAGGTGGGAGAGGGTCAGCTGGAGAGGCCCATGAGGTCCATGGCCCCAAACTCTTCCTAAAAGAGGGAGTAGGGACAGACAGGGGAGAGCTATAAACAGAGCCTGCCTCCTCCCTTACCCTCGGATCCCAAAATAACATTTGTCTGCTCCCACCCTGCCCAGCTGGCAGAGCGCAGGCTGAGTAAGGTGCCATTTAAAGATAACCTGGCCCTCCCCATCTCCCCACTGGCTCGGCTGTGCTCCTGAGGCCAGGCCCTGGCTGCCCCGCCCGCTACTGCTCCCCAGCTCGGGGTACGCCTGAGCAGCGGAGGGGCTACTCACAGCCGCCATCCAAGCCTGCCTGGCTACACCCCATTCTTTCCTGAGGCCCAGACTGTCCTGGGCACTCCACATACAAGCAGAAGCCTGGCGCTCTGGGAGAGGCAGTCCTGCAGCCGATTGGCAGAGATCCCTCCGGGGAAGATGAAGAGTGCTCCGTGGTCCCAGTGGCTGGGCAGCAGTGAGGCTGATCCCGCTGTCCTTCACCCACCTTCCGCCCACAGGTCCCTCCCACCAAGAGGACAGACACAGGAGACATCCTTTTGTTTACAGGAAAGATTGAAGCTAGACACCAGGAAAAACGTTCTGATTTAGGAGAGATGTTTGTTTATTCTAGGGCAATGGGAGCCAGGAGACCTGGGGTCCTTCAGTCCCCAACTAAGCTATGAGCCTCTGGCCCAGTTCCTGGCGTGCTCCAGGGCCTTGCTCTCCCTCCCCGGCTGCAGACTGCAAGGAGAGTCAGCGTGTCCAAGGCTCCCCAGAGAGGGCGTGGCAGATTAAGTCGCACGGAGGAAAGAACTCAGGGTCCCCTGGACGGAAGGAGTATGTAATTACCTGTCTGCGAGCTTGGGCTGCCAGAGGCCGGGCAGGGAGGGAAGAAGGGCTCTGCTAAGGAGAGCGCTCTCTGGAAACTCCCTTCCTTTCCTCTGGTCAGAGAGAGGCAGGAATTGGGAAAGGAAGGGAGTTTCCCTTATCTCAGAATGGCTCAACTCAAACCACCAGCCAGACAAAAGCGGGGCAGGAGCCTCCACGGCCAGATAGCGGGGTGGATGGAGGCTCCAGGGCCTGGGATGGTACGGAGGGCCGCAGGGCTGCCCAGACCGGGCTCAGGCTGCTCTGGTAGGAAGAGGTCGAATCACCTCCCATCCCATGGACTGCAAAGCTTTCCTAGACTTTTGCAATTAAAAAGTCACTGATGGTGTTGGTCAGAGCTAGGTCTTATTGTGAGCTGGAAGTGGCAACCAGGGGTATAAGCTTTGAGGAGGACTAATTGGAGGAAAAAGAAGAAAAGCAGAAAAGTAGCAAGAGAGGGATGGGTTTCAGGAAGCATGTGGTTTGGTTTTTTGGTTTTTTTTTTTTTTTTTTTGGTAGTAAAGACTTGGAATTTCATTTTCCTAGGGAAGAGAAGCTGGTAAGAAGGGAGAAGCTAAAGACACTCCAGAGAAGGATTAATGAAGGGACAGATGAGACGGGGCAAGGGTACACACGGGAGAGTCAGCCTCGGACAGGAGAGACAGTCCTCCATCTGAGTCGAACAACGACAACTGAGCACCTATGTCTAGGGCTGGGTGACAGCAGTGAACACGGCCACATGGTCCCTGCAGTCATGGAGCCCGTAGTGGAGGAAAGAGGAGACGGATGGCAATGGACACACTTGTGTAGGTGGTGGTGGATCGAGAGGTGTCTCTCCTTATCCCTCTGCTGCTATACGTTTATGACTGTGTCCTGCGGTGACACAGTCTTGCCAGCCCATCAGGCTACCAGCAGCTTCCTCTCCTTAGTCCAGCTCTCCTGGCTGGGTGTGCCAGCACCCATGGGGCCCGGGGGCCGGGGGGGGGCAGCTCCTCTTTTGGCTGTCCTTCCCTACCCCATTTAGATTTTACTGTGCCTTCCATGACCAAGCCTGGGTCCCTCACCCCAGAACGCCGGAAACACTCACTGTCTGTACCATCTGCTGCTGGGGATGGGGCTCGACCCTGATGCGGAAGAGCTGGGTCCTACTGTTGCTGCTACCGTTTACTGGCTGTATTACCTTGAGCAAGTTCTTTAACTTCTGTGAATCTTAGTTTCTCTATCTGTAAAATGGGATTGATGATAACACCTACCAACCTCGCTTAGCTCATGGAGTTGTGGGAAGATTCCAGTGCAGTAGATATCCAAGTGCGGAAGTGCTTTGTACAAGGTGGTACCTGGCAGGTGATTAAGGTAGGCTTTTTTTTTTTTTTTTGAGACAGAGTCTCACTGTGCTGCCCGGGCTAGAGTGCCATGGCGTCAGCCTAGCTCACAGCAACCTCAAACTCCTGGGCTCAAGCGATCCTCCTGGCTCAGCCTCCTGAATAGCTGGGACTACAGGCATGCGCCACCATGCCTGGCTAATTTTTTTCTCTATATATTTTTAGTTGTCCAGCTAATTTCTTTCTATTTTTAGTAGAGACGGGGTCTCGCTCTCGCTCAGGCTGGTTTCAAACTCCTGATCTTGAGCGATCCACGCGCCTCAGCCTCCCAGGGTGCTAGGATTACAGGCGTGAGCCACCACACCAGGCCTAGAGTAGGCTTTTGATGTTCTCTCTAGCTTGATTGGCAGTTCCTGAGGCATAGTCACCAGGCAATCAGCATAAATCTCTAAGGGGATTGATTGGCTTCCCCCACCCTAAAACACTGTCTCCACCTGAATTAACTGTTGCCTTCTCAACACCCTTCTGGCTAGTGCAGTCCAGGCTTGCTCTGGGAATTGTGAACTAAAGCAAAATTTTAAGGCTCACACCCCCACCCACCAGCTGACTAAATGGACCCCCTCGTGGCCAAAGGAATATCCTAAAACTAAATTGCCTGCCAGGAGAAAGGAGGGCATACACAGCTTATCATGCCCCCCTCCCTTCTTGGGGACATCCTTGGTAACCCATTAACAGGCCTAAGGATATGCAAGACAAACCTGCAGGTCCTCAATTTATACAACAAATCTATGTCCTATGGCTTATCTCTGATAACAGCTCCTTATGTTGAAACATTCCAAGCCTTTAGACAAAGCTTCATGTCTTTAACCAATTATAAGCCAAAGAATCTTTAAACCCACCTAAAACCTGTAAGCCCCCCCTCTTTGAGATGGCCCACCTTTTCGGGCCAAACCAATGTAAGCCTCCCACGTATTGATTTATGACTTTACCTGTAACCCCTGTCTCCCTAAAATGTATAAAACCAAACTGTAACCTAACCACATGGAGTCCACTTGCTCAAGGCTTCTTGGGAGTGGCTCCGGGTCATGGTCCTCAAATTTGGCTCAGAATAAGCTTCTTTCAAATGATTTCAGAGTTTGGATTTTCCCGTTCACCGAAGAAAAGGGTTTTCACTGGGAAGAGTGTCTAACTGGACGGGTCCCAGATGGCCCAGAGGCGTCCCATCCCTGCCGGCGAGGCCACGGGCTGGTGCATGTCAGAGTTGGCCACTTGGAGGGGGAAGGGGCCATCTTAGGGAGCCAGTGCAGCTGGCGGGGTCCAGGCCTGTGGGCACCGCTGGGGACAAAGCGGCTCTCAAACTGCCTCTCAATGGGGGCCTGTGTTCTGGCAGTGGGGGCGGGGCAACTCCTAGCCTCTTTCCCACTCCACCGCCCCCCCACAGGATGTCCCAGGCTGGACACTAGGGCAGAGGAGGTCCCCGCATAGGGGACGGTCCGGCCCTGCCCCTCCAGGGTTGGCCCGCGTGTCTGGGCATTCGGAGGTGGCACCAGGATCAGGGCTTGTGAGATCGGGCACAGTGATTGGGCCCCGGCCGGGGGCGGGCCCAGGGCAGAGCCAGGCCTCCCTGGCCGCAGTGCCCAGCCGCCTGCTGTGCCCACGGTGGCTCTGAGCGGAGGAGCCACCGTGGAGCCAGGGCCGGGGGAGCAGGGCAGTGCTCTGCGGGGTGAGGGGCGCCCAGCTCCCGAGCGAGCGCTGGGTGGGCGTCGCTGGTGGGCGGACCCGGGGCGGTGCGGGAGCGGCGCGGGCCGGGTTTCTGCGGGTGCGGCGCTTAGTCCCGCCCCCAAAGGAGGCGGGAGAGGTGTCCGAGCCCGGCCGCCGCTGGGCCCCGCCGCAGCTCCCGCCGGCCGGCTCCGTCCTGCGGTCCCTTGTCCCGGCGGCCGCCCCGGCCGAGCCCAGCCCCCGCCATGCCCCCCGCGGGGCTCCGCGAGGCCGCGCCGCTCGCCGCGATCGCGCTGCTGGTGCTGGGGGCTCCCTTGGGTAAGGGATGCGGAGCCGGGCGGCGGCGGGGCGGGGCGGGGGCGGAGGGGAAGGAGGGCCGGCCGGAGGCCCGGGCGCCCGCATGCCCTCGCCGCCGCGGGTCCGCAGGAGCGGGAGGAGGGCGAGCGGGAGGCCGGGCCACCCCGGGCAGCTGACCCTGGGCTGCGGGGTCAGCTCCAGGGAGAGGCCTCCGGGACTCAGGGACTGAGACTCTCGGGGTGGAGACAAGGGACAGCCTCAGTTGCCGGGCTGGAGACCCCCCGGTGATGGGGCTAAGTGTGGCCGCCGGGCACCCCGCTCCCGCCCGCAGCGCTGGCCGGCGAGGACTGCCTGTGGTACCTGGACCGGAATGGCTCCTGGCATCCGGGCTTCAACTGCGAGTTCTTCACCTTCTGCTGCGGGACCTGCTACCACCGCTACTGCTGCAGGGACCTGACCCTGCTCATCACCGAGAGGCAGCAGAAGCACTGCCTGGCCTTCAGGTGAGCTCCTGCCTCCGCACCGCGCCCCTCTCCATCCCCCCTTCCTCCCTCCCCGCTCCTGCCTCCTCCCCGCGGTCCACCTCCACACCCGTAGCCGCGTGCAGTCACTCCACCTGGCGACAGAGCTAGTGCTTATGCTCGTGCTTGGGGGGTCCAGAACAGGCGTGTTACTTCCCTTCACGGGCTTGGGCTGGCCTAGGTGTTTCCAGGTTCTTCCTGGAGCCCTCCCCTTGGTCCCTCAGGTCCCAGGGAGGGAGGGTGCAGGGCTAACACCGGGCTGCAGGGTAGCTGCGTGGAAGCCGCTCTGGCACTAAGGCAGATGCTCGGGCTTGACTCCCACGTCCCCTTACTACTGCGTGATCTTGGGCAAGACACTCCCCCTCTATGGGTCACTGCTTCCTCTTCATAAAATGAGCAGGTTGCCAGAATTAGTGATTCTCAACCATTTTTTTTAAGGGGATCACTAATACATAAAACAGATGCAAAGAGACTTCTGATTAAAGTAAGGCTTGAAAAAGTGGCTCTAGATGGTTGCCAGGGGTCCTTTCATTGCTAACGTGCTGTACGTCCAATCAGTTGAGTCCAGACCGGGAAGCAGAGGAAGGCACTACAAATCCCAGCATGCCTGGCACGGGCCAGCCAGGCAGCAAAGCCTCTGGGAAGTGGAGGTCCCCTAAGATCTCCTCCACAGGGCCTGGGCAGAGCCCCACAAGGAACCCCCAAGCTCAGCTTGCTGTGGCCCCCCTGCTGGCCGGGAGTTGGAGCCAGCACAGTGAGGACCCCCGTGGGTGCTGGAAGGTGAGAGGACCTGTTCTTTGTCTAAAGTCCCAAGACCATCGCAGGCATCGCCTCGGCTGTGATCCTCTTTGTTGCTGTGGTTGCCACCACCATCTGCTGCTTCCTCTGCTCCTGTTGCTACCTGTACCGCCGGCGCCAGCAGCTCCAGAGTCCATTTGAAGGTACACGTGGTGCTGGGCAGGATGGGCCCGAGACGAACCGGGCCGAGCCCGGTGATGGGCACCAGAGAGTTCAAGGATTGGTGTGCCTGGAGCAGTGTGTACACACTTCTGTATACGCATGCCTGCTGGCATGAAAACCCAGAAAATGCTTGTGAACCCATGAACATTAGAATGTGCCCAGGGTATGTGGGAATAGCAGCTGTGTGTACAGGTATGTTCGTGCACATGAACATTCAGACATGCGCGGAAGTGCGGTCTGCCGACATGTTGGGTGTGCAGTGGGTGTGTGCACGCACACCGGGTGGGGTCTGTGGTGGTGAACGTGAACTGGTGTGCTCCGGCATACAGTGCGATGTGGGCCTGAGTGTTGGCACGTGACTGCACCTATGCCCAAACCTGTCGGGCATGGGGACAGCAATGCCACATGGGAGATCAGTGTGGGAGGGAAGAGCTAGGAGAGGACACCCTTGGTGGCAGCTCTGCTAGATGACAGGAGCTCTCCCCTCCTTGCCCAAGTGGGACACCCGTTGGGCTGTGCTCCCTGACTCATGAGGTCTCTGAAACCTGCTGAGAGGAGCAAACTTGCTAAACACAGATTGACCGGCTGGGCCATGTGCGCAGCTCGCTGCTCAACTCTGCCAGGCTGAGGCTGGGGGGCTGCAGGTGGCCAGCCGGGGGCCTGCCAGGGGGCCGCCCCAGGGTGCTTGCCGTGGATTCCTGGGCAGGGGAAGTTTTCCTAAGGGAGGTGGATCTCTGAATGCTCATCTTTATCCCCCATCTAGGCCAGGAGATTCCGATGACAGGCATCCCAGTACAGCCAGTGTACCCATACCCCCAGGACCCCAAAGCTGGCCCTGCACCCCCACAGCCTGGCTTCATGTACCCACCTAGTGGTCCTGCTCCGCAGTACCCAATGTACCCCGCTGGGCCCCCGATCTACAACCCTGCAGGTAAGTGAGCAGCCTGGAGCCCGCCCACTGCTGCCTGAGCAGCCCTTGCTCTGGACCGCCCTGCGCCCCGATCCCCGATCCCTCTTCCACACTGCCTCCTCCTCCAGCCCTTCCCCATGGCCCCATGTGCCGGGGGATGGAAGCTCACTTCATGTCCCTGTGCCACAGCTGACTGACCCTCATCCCGTCCCCTTGGCTTTCAGCTCCTCCTCCCTATATGCCACCGCAGCCCTCTTACCCAGGAGCCTGAGGAACCGGCCATGTCTCTGCTGCCCCTTCAGTGACGCCAACCTTGGGAGATGCCCTCGTCCTGCACCTGCGTCTGGCCCCCGGGGGTGGGCAGGGGCCCTCTAGTCACCAGGCCCCAGACCAAGCCAAGTACTGGCCCTACTGGGACAGAGCCCCAGGAAGCAGAATGGGAGCCAAGCTGGAACTAGGCCATGAGTGAGGGGTTGGGGGAGGGTTTGGGGTTGGGGGCTAATTCTACTGAGGACAAGGGAGGGAGATGATAGCCCGGGTCACAGCGCCTGCTTTCCAATAGTCCCTCTGCTCCTAGGACCCCGGCCCAGAAGGCTGGGGCCGTCCTGTTTGCCCGCTGTGGGCCGGGGTGGGGGCGGGGAGGAGGCTTTCTCAGCAGCTGGCAGTGGCCCCCTCTCTGCCTGCCCCGCTGGCAGGGCTCTGGCCTGCTGGATTAAAGCTGTAAAGATGTAACTCATGTCAGCTCTGTCATTGGCCTCATCCACGCCTCCCAGCAGCACTGCCTTCAGCTGGGCCCACGCTCTGCCCACGCCACGTTCCGAAACGCAGGGGAGGGCACAGCTCCACCCTCACCCCCTTCCACGGGCAGGCAGGCTGGTTCCCAAGCCAGCGAGGTGGATTTTCCCACAGTGGCAGAGAGGGTGCTCATTTGCATTCGCGATTCCCTGCTGGGGGTCAGGCCTCTGTTTCATCTGAAGTGCCACTAACTGCCCAGAGGCAGCTGTCCCATTCGGGCACCCTTAGATTCAGTTTGGGTCCCACCACTCTCTGACCTTGGGCATGTCTCTGAAGGTCTGCAAGCCTCCGTGTCCTCATCTATAGAGTGGGGATAGGGCCTCGTGGCTGTCATGAGGGTGAAATACTATGCATAGTCCATGAAACTGTTAGTCCTGTCTTTCCGTCCTGATTAGAGGCTCTGGGACTAGGAGCTAAGAGGGGAGACCGGGCCACCTGAGAGACTGGGGCAAGGCGCTCCTGTCAGTTGCTTGGTCCTCAGTCCCAGGCCCATGTCTGTGCCCCCACTGAGCTAGGCAGTGAGGGACATGACCTGTCTTCCCTCCTGCCCCAAATACTGCTGAGAAGGGCTCTCGGGAAGGGGCAGCAAGCGGGTGCTGCACCCCTGGAGCTGCCTGGCTGTTTCCCTTGCCCTGCTCCCTGGAGTCACCGTGCTTGTGCTCTCAGGACTTGTCTGGTGACAGATCCAGGGAAGGAAGTTTTACAGTTTTAAATTCAAGTGGGAAAAGTGTCCACTCAGCTTGGCCTAGCCCCACCATTCAGGAGTTTTCCTCCTTCCCCAAGCCTCTTCTCCAGGCATGCCCCAGCCCGGCCCCTCCTCCTCTCACCTTCCTGGGACTCCAGCCCCCCCACCCCCAGCCTCCCCCCTGCCCTGCCCTGCAGCCTCCCCCTTGCCCTGCCCTGCAGCCTCCCCCCTGCCCTCCCCCTGCAGCCTCCCCCCTGCCCTGCCCCTGCAGCCTCGCCCCTGCAGCCTCCCCCTGCCCCTGCAGCCTCACCCCTGCAGCCTCCCCCCTGCCCTGCCCCTGCAGCCTCCCCCCTGCCCTGCCCTGCAGCCTCCCCTCTGTCCTGCCCCTGCAGCCTCCCCCCTGCCCTGCCCCCTGCAGCCTCCTCTTCCTCAGGCCTCTGGGTTCCTGCAGCTGGGCTCTGGTGTGGCCATTGTGCTGACCAGGTCCCCAGGGCCCTCTGCCACCCACATAATCTGTGGGATTATCTTTTGTCACACAGCCTGGAAGGCAGGAGCTCCTGGGACCAGGGTCAGAGTCTCCCTGGGGCAGAGCTCTGACCCCAGGCTCACCGTTTCCCCTTCTCAGTGACATCTGCAGGGGCCACAAGCTGCCCCTGGATCTGACCCAGATCTGGAGGGACCTCCACTGCTGCTGGTGGGGACAGGGCCGAGGCCACAACTGTGGATCTGCTTTCTCTTTGAGGGTGGTGACAAGAGGTGGGAGCTGGGGCCAGGGAGTGTCCTGGCTTCACACTTTAGGAGAGAGGGTCTCCAGGTCATCTGAGGTTTGGGGTCCAGCCTCCTCTCTCCTGAAGCTGGGAGGCAGAGATTTGCAGGTTGAGGTCTCTGAGTGTCCCTGAGAAATGCTGTGCAAATGTATGAAAGCCGGGCCAGGCAGAATTAATTATCCTTGAATCAACAACCTGGGGCCAGTGACAAATTGCTTTGTAGTCTAGGGCAGGAAGCAGGTTTACCTCGGCCACAGCTGACAGTGGAAGGGGGAGTTGCCCCGTTTCCAGTCAATTAACTCTGCAAAGCACTGAAAATAAGAGAATTCTAAGAAAGAGGGGAAGCCGTGACTCAGTGGGGCTCTCACATGCGCAGGAGTTCCTGCATCTCTCCCAAAGCACGACAGCCTCCTCTCCCCGCTCTTGTCTGGCTCATCTTCAGGGGAGCAAGGGGCGCCCAGCAAGGCCAGGGGGAGCACAGAGCTGTGGGTGTCCCTCCCGATCACCTTGCTCCTTAACTAGCACCCCAAGACCAGTCAGGCACCCTATGAGGGCAGGCAGGGATGGGGTGGGAGGGGCAGCCCTCAAGGATTGGGGGACCTCGGTAGTGTCAGTAGGGTCCTGCACAGATGGAGAAGGGACATTTTTACACAGAAACAAGTGAACTGCATTCTGGGGGCAGCGGGAATCTTGCCAGGCAGGGTTGGGGGAAGCAGAGCTCAAAGGAGGCTGGAAGAGGTTGGTGCAGGGAGAGAGCTGGGGAGGGATACCTGGAAGTGCAATGGGGGGGAGGAGTTAGCAAGAAAGGGGAGACACCCCGGGAGGGGGAGGGAGCCAGGGAGGGGTGAGATAAAGGAAGGGGTGCCAGAGGGCTGGAGGAGGGAACAGAGAGACAGGGAGAAGGTGCAGAGGCCACCTACAGCTAGAGCAGGATGAGCAGAAGGTGCTGGGGTCAGGG
>CAUYPO010055619.1:0-35259 GCA_963574435.1 Cheirogaleus major
AGGAAACCAGCCGTGTCTCATGCATCCCAGGCACTGAGAACCACAGTGCCAGCCCTCACAAACAGGCGGAAGAAAGAGATAAACTAGCAATTTACCACAGCAGTGTGATACAGATCAGGATAGAGGTGTTATCTTGCTGAAGGACTTGATAGCTGAGACCTGAAGTGTGGTAGGATTGGCCAGGGAAGACAGGACACACAGAAGGTCAGAGGTTAAGACTGGGTCTTTTCCGGGAATGGAAAGCAGTTCAGTGTTGCTGGAGAACACAGTGCACCGCAAAGAGCAGCGAGGTTGGAGGTAAGCAGGAGCCGAGCGCAGACTTCCCAAGCCGTTTTAAGGAGTCTGTACTTGCCAAGGCAGTGAGAAGCCGCTGGAGGATTTTAAGCAGGAGACAGATTTTGCTTGCTAGTTTTAAAACCTGGAGTGTAAGAATTATTTAGCATATAGCAATTAATCTTTACGTGTCAATGAATTAGCTACCCCTTCTTAATGCACCCGGAGACCCACAGATCCACCGAGGCCAAGTGCTTCCCCTTTAGCAGAGGTGCCCTCAGCTGGCCACTGCATTCAGAAGCTGAGTTACCTTTGCTTAAACCTTCCAGTAACATTTTGAATTTCCTTCCCAACATAATGCTGTGGGATAAAATGCTGTGGAAATGCTACCCCATCAGGAGTAATCACTTTCTCTTTTCTTTATTCTTCAATGTTTGTGCTCAATAATAACAATTTTTTAAGGATCAATCAAGGGTATTCTACAACGATAAGTACACACAGAAATTGTGAGTAATTGAAGTAATCTCTAACACACTGGATTAGATCATCTAACTCTAGGTAGATTTTTCTTAATTTAAAATAGAACCACAGAAGATCACTTGAGGCCAGGAGTTCAAAACGAGCTGGGGCAACATACCAAGACCCCATCTCTACAAAAAACTTAAAAATTAGCTGGGTGCAGTAGCACATGCCTGTAGCCCCAGCTACTCAGAAAGCGGAGGCTGGAGGATCACTTGAGCCCCAGAGTTTGAGGTTACAGTAAGCTATGATCATGCCACTGCACTACAGCCTGGGAGACAGAGCAAGACACAATCTCAAAAAAAGAGAAAAGAGGCCGGGCGTGGGCTGGAGGATTGCTGGAGCTCAGGAGTTCATAGACCAGCCTGAGCAAGAGAGAGACTAAAAACAGAAACATTAGCTGAGCATTGTGGTGCACATCTGTAGTCCCAGCTACTTGAGAGGCTGAAGCAGGAGGTTCACTTGAGCCCAGAAGTTTGAGGTTGTAGTGAGCTATGATGACGCCACTGTACTCTACCCAGGGGGACAGAGTAAGATTCTGTCTCAAAAAAAAGAAAAAAAATGTTCTGGGGATCCATTTCAGAACAACCTAAATGCACTTAGCACTACTGAACTGTACACTTAAAAATGCTTAAGATGGTAAATTTAATTTTGTGATTTCTTTAACATGATTTAAAAAAATGAAAAAGAAGGGGCCTCAAAGGCCATTAGGCCTATCTTCCCAACTCATGGATAAGAAAACTGAGGCCTAGAGAGGCGTGCCTTTGCCCAGGTACACAGCCCTGGCGGGACTCCAATCAGGACAGGATTGGCAGACAGTGTGATCACAGGAGCAATGCACAAGGCCCAGTCCCTCTACCCTCAGAGGCTGGGATCAGTGCTGGCTTTTTAAGAGGTGGCCAAAGAGGGCTAAAGTGACTCACATGTGCCAGGGAGCACTTAGAGAAGCCCAAGTGGGTTATCTAGAAAATTCATTTAAGAGGAACAACCCCTGTGTGGCTGATGTCAGTTAACTCTCCCCAGACAGCTCGGAGACCCAAAGCCCTGAGCTCCTCCGGGGAGGGCCACTCCTCCCGATCTGGGGTAGAGTATGGGAAACAAACCTGGATTCGAATTCTAACTCTGCCACTGCCTGAGCCTGTTTCTACATCTCTTAGAACAGGTAAGGGGCTAATTCAGGGCCAGGCACATTGCAGGTGTTTAGCAAAAGGCAGGCAGGATGCTAGTGATGCCATCGGCTCCAGTGCCAGGCTCATTGTTTCTCTCCTGGGCCACCATTTCCTCTTCGTGACCTCTCTAGGCCTCGCCTGATTCAGCTGTAAAATGGGGATAATAGTATTTCCTAAGGCTGCTGTGAGGATTAAGTGAATTAGTTCATTTAAAGTATTTAGAACCATGCTGGGCACACGGTCTGTGCTCAGGTATGAGCCATCGCTGGGAGATACAGAGGCCAGAGCGTGTGCGTGTGTATCCTCCGGGTATCCCAGCTGTTTTCTGTTCATGATGGCCCCACCTGGGGCCTGATGACAGGAAATGCTACGGCAGGGGCAGGCACAGCAGGACTGCCTCTACTAAGGAGAAGCCTGGTCCTTGTGAGCAAACGAATGCATGTTCGTGACACGAGGCCCGACCAGTGAGCATTTAAAGGGGCTGGGGAGATGGGGAGGGGACTCAAATCACAGGTGGAGCGGGGGCGGGGGGACCAAGGGCAACTGGAGAGGCAGGAGACCCCGTGGGAAAGGCTGCTGGCTGGACAGGGCGATAGGATGGAGGGCTTGATGGAGTCATGGCTGGTCCACTGCTGGCCTGACCTACCAGCTGAGGCGGCCCCAAGGCCTCAGGCCAATAGGAAAGTCCCCATAAGGTGTCACCAGCCCCAGTAGACACTGACCCAACCTAGAAGCTGCTGCACTCACCCCATCTCCAGGAAGGACCCCTACTGGCCTGGGCCCACACCCCTACAGGTGTAGAGGGGACCAGGCACAAAATACCTCCCCAGGTATGAGGAGGCTCTGGGTCCTCTGAGGTCCTGGCCACCCCCTCGTCACCTTCTTCTACCTGTGACCCTTTGCTGAGAACCCATCTAAGACCTGGGCTGAGAAACCCAGATCGTTCCCAATCCATGCCTGTGCTGCTGCCAGACATCACCAATCAATCCTGCCACGGTCCTGCTGAGCACCGGGCAGCTCGATGCTCTGACCCTGAGCTCCAGGCTTCTATTAGACTGGAGCTGGCCATCTCTGAGGGCGAGGAGACCCAGAGGGACTTTCCATGGAGCCACGGCAAGGCAGTGGCAGAGCCAGCCTCAGGCTGTTCTCCCCGACAGCAGGCCACTGCTCACCAGCAGGGGTGCCCAGCTCCTGCCTCAGTGACCACGGCCCCATGGAACACTAAGAGAGGACTCGGACAGTCCTCCCTACGGCAAAGAATGGTGGTGGCTGTGGTGGGGTGGCTTCGGGATTTGGGTTTAATCCCAAGCACGAGGGCGGGCAAGGAAAGGATTTGGTTTCATTCCTTCAGATGCCCAAGCCTTGGCCGGAGCCCCAGGGCGCAGGAGTGAAGGCTCGTGGCCGCCCAATCTCTACCAACAAAGCCTTCCTTTATTAAATAGAGATCGTGTTACATTCCATTTAAAGAAGGAAATCCTGACGTGGTGAGAGATGTGTCCAGGTCGGAGCCCCTAACCCTGGTCCTGAGGGGGCTGTGATGGGTGAGGGAGGGCCGGGTCCCGCCCGTCCTGCCCCGGCCCCACATGCAAGGCCCGTTGTCTGCGCGGCCACCCACAGCTGAAAACAGGCGCTGGCGTCCTGAGGCCTGTCTGTGTCTTGCCAATCCCTCCAGCGGTTTTGAGAGCAGGGCCTCCAGGAGCACAGAGCTGGATGGGGGAGGGAGGGGAGGTGACAGGGGAGGCCTTTATGAAGAGGGCCCTGACTCATCTCAGAACGCTCTGGGGCAGTCCCCAACCATGCACAGGCTGGCTGGGCGAGCTGTGGGGGCCCTGCCAGCCCTCCCAGCCCTGCTGCTGTGGGCCCTCGGAGGTCACTAAGGAATGAGGTGTGGGATGGCCACAGGGGGTGCTTGTGGCCCAGGGCTTGGGAACTGGGGTGGAGGATGCCCTGGCTATCTGGCCACCCCAGCACAGTCCCTTTCTGAAGATATGCCAGCAACAAGGCACTCAAGGAACCAGGGAGGGGGTGGTGACTGCCTCAGGTGTACCTTCCCAAGAGCTAAGCACCCCCCCACCCCAGGATGGCTCCAAGCTCCTTGGTCTTTGGTGTTTTCTTGAAATCCTCCTGATGGCCGCAGAAGCCAGTGGGGGCGAGAGAAGGGTCTTCTCATGAAGTCCAGGCCTGTCTGTCACAGGCTGGCCTAGCTGTCCACTGGTCCATCCATTTGGCTTCCGGCTCAGGGCTGGCTCCAGGACCCTATCTCCCTCTCTGCCTGTTTGTCCTGGGTCAGGTGTTTGCTCCAGCTCAGAGCCCCCTCCAGGCCAGGCCATGCCCTAAGCCTCCTGGGGGAAGAAGCCAAGCTTGGCCAGTGACATCTCCTTCCGCAGCCTGGTGACCTCCCAGAACATTGGCTCCGCTGCAGGCAGAGAGAAAGAGTGGACAGCTCAGGGCCAGCTCAGGGCCCCCTCGGGCCAGCTCAGGGCCCCCTCAGGCAGATGGCCTGGCCCCGTCCCCCTAGCTTTGGGCGGGGAAGCTGGCACGGCACCCTAGGGCCCAGACCTCCAGGACAGATGACCTCGGCAAGTGGCTGGACCTTTTCTGAGGCTCCACTCCGAGCCTTGGAAACTGATGAGTGCTGCACACGCCGACACCACCCCCACGGCCTGATGCAGACATGCACGTGCACACTGCCACACGCTCATCGGTGATGCCCCCGACCCAGGAACTGCACTGGACACCTTACGAATGTTGTCCAGCCCCATCTCCCTGGGGTGTCACAGGGACCCTGAGCAGTGAGTGGGGCCAGTGTCAGTCCGGGCACCTGGGAGGCAGGTCCTCAGGCACCATTCTCTGGCCTGGCAGGTGTGAACAGCTAGTGTGCACTGGCCTTGCTGTCCAAGGGGACTTGACCTCCAAGACGGGGAGGAGACAGCTCCTTACTCAGAGGGTCAGGCAAAACTGGTTCAGGAGATTCGCCAGGGGACAGAGTTTGGTGGCAGAGGACACAGGACCTGCCAGGCAAGGGCTACAGTAGGAGCAAAGGCCTGGAAGTGGCAAGCCTGTGTTCAGGTGACCATGAGGTGACCACACCAGGAGCAGGGGAAGAGTCACAGGAGAGGTCTCAAATGCCAGGCTGGTAATAGGAATGCAGTTCCCACAGGTCCCGAGCACTGCATTCCTGTTACTGGAATTCCTGCTCTCTGGGCAGGAGAAAGAGCAGCAGGACAGACCCAGGTACCTGGGAGGCTCTGTCCGCAGCTCGCTCTCTCCACAGAACTCAGCACCCAGGAGGTCTGTGAGCCCTTTACCAACCCACAACCTTCCCCCTCGCTGGCCTCTGGGCTGAGGAGCCCCAGTGTCCTGCCTGGGCCACGGCCAGGTACACCCAGAAGGCCTTGGTCCTCCCAGCCCGGCACGCATGCCATCCCGCCACCGGCCACCAGGGGGCGCTCACCGTCCTGCCGCACCAGGCCTTGCTGGATGTAGCGGATGTAGGTGAAGAAGTTGCACACTGCGGTGATCTGCGGGCAGGAGCGGGGAGGGTGTGACCCGCCAGCCCCCACACTCGGGGTCCCCCAACCAGCTAGTGAGGCTCTGAGACCAAAGCAGGAAGCCCCAGGTCCCCGTCGGAGCCAGGTAGTTCTCCCTGACTCAGACCGGGCCGGGCTTTAAAGTTTTAACAGCAGCAGCAAGACTAGTCCTGCTCCTAATAATAATAGCGGCAGCGACCCTCTCATCAAGCATGTGTCGCAAATGAGGCAGAGGTGCTGAGTGTTGAGAGCCACCAAGGGTGAAGCCACTTGACATCAATTACGGAGCTCGCCCAGCTGAGTGAGGAAACCAGGCTGGCCCAGAGCTGCGCACCCTCAGGCCCTGCTTGCTCCGGCTGGAGGTCTGGGCCAGCCGGGTCTCAGTGTGGTGCTGCTTGTAACACCAGGACGACGAGGGCATCAGAAACTGCCCACCTGGATCCTGGTGCTCAAAGCCCTCAACCTGGCCGGAGGCCTGCTCCACGCACCGAGGGCCCTGCCTTGGCTCACACCCTCCCTTGAGGACTGTCACACGGTGGAGAGGGCGCTGGTGGTGCCCTGCCCCAGGCCTCTTCCCCAGGCTGGGGTCCCAACTCCCAGCTGCTGGGAGTGGTGGTCACTAATGGCCACAGGTGCCCCCACCAGCACCCCTACCACGCAGACCTCAGCCAGTGGGGGAGGAATAAAAAAGCCCAGCCCCCTTGCCTCGGGGTTGTCCCAACTCTGCTCCAGAGCCCTGTGGATCTGGGTGGGGCAGAACTGCTTCCCTCACTCTCCTGAGAGCTTCGAAACATCTGCGTCTTGGGCTCTGCTTAAGGGACCCAGCCTGTGACAGGGTGCAAGGCACTGGCAGCTGCGCCCACAATAGCCCCTACTGAATGCTCAGTGCTCTGCGGGAGGGGACACTGAGTGAGTGGGAGGGGCTGGGGAGGGGAGGGAACTGCAGGGAGAGGCAATGCTCCTGCCAGCCCCTCAAACATCAGGAGAACCTGCCAGAGGACAAAGCGGGGGTGAGGGGTGATGCTCAGTGGCCTGGCAAAGACAGGGTGGCTTCAGGAGTGCCATGAGGTCAGGGGACTAACCCAGTGAGGCAGGAACACGGTGCTGCCCCACAAGGGTTGAGGAGAGGCTGCGCTGGGGCGGGTAGGGCAGAGGTTGGGGACAGTGGGCAATGAACACCCATGGAGCCGCAGAGTTCTCTGCCTGGGGCTGTGCTTTGGGGCAAGACTGCTTCCCCTGAAGACTCCACACCCCTTGGTGTCTCAGGGCGGGGGCCACATCCTAAACTTCAGCCCCTCCTCACCTCAACTCCCACCTCTAGCTTCACCCAGCACGCTGGACACCCAGCAAGGACAGTCCAGTGCTAGATGGGATCCTGCTGGCCAGGAATGTCTTGCGTGGGCCCTTCTGCTGAGCCCTGGTTGGGACTGGAATGGGGCAATGGGACAAGGCTCTGGGCACAAAGCTGCCACAGGGTTGGGGCTGTGGCAAAAAGAGACACAGAGTCGGGGAGCCCACATCTGGGCTGTGTGGCCGTGGGCTCACCTCTTTCCTTCACCAAGGCTCGGACTCCCTCTCCGTAAATGGGCGCCCAGTATGCCGGTGGGAGGGTTTACTCTCACTGGAGCGTGGGACAGCCCACTCGGGCGCCTGAGGAAACGGTCCAGGCCTGGACAGGCTGCCCGGACTGCTGCCCGACGGACACGTGCCCACTGCAGTTCTGCGCCCCTGCGAGGAGCCCCTCTAGGTCTGAGATGAGTCCTCATGCCGTGTCACTGTGTACGTGTTTCCAAACACGCTCTCTTTTGCTCCTTTTGCCAGGAATCCCTGTCCTTAATCCCCAGCTCAGTGAGGGCCCCTGCCTGGGTCACACGGCAGGTGAGGGAGGAAGCTGGGATGCCCACACCAGTGCGCCGGACACACCTCGGAACCTTCTCAAAGCCTCAGGCCAGAGCTCGAGCTTTAACCCTGAACTCAAGCGTCACTCCCTTGATTAGGTCACATTAAATGACAGTGCTGACAGGTGTCACTCCCATGATTACATGTCATACACAAGGCTGCATCTCAACACACTGGAGAGAGATCCCTTGATGGCTTTGAAGAAGTGGGCAGTCCTGTCGTGAGAAGGCCTTGTGGCAGGGAACTATGGCAGCCTCTAGAAGCTCCGAGTGTCCCCGGCCAGCAGCCAGCAAGAAAACTGAGGGACCTCAGTCCCTCAACCACAAGGAACTGAATCCTACCAATAGCCATGTGAGCTTGGAAGAGGACCTTGAACTCCAAAAAGGAAGACACACAGCCCAGCTGACACCTTGACTACAGCCTTATGAGTCCCTGAGCAGAGGGCCAGCCCGGACTCCTAACCCAGGGGAACTGGGAAGTCACAAGTGTATATTGTTTTGTGCCACCATGCTGGCAGTATTTGTCATGCAGCAATAGCAAACTGCTACACCGACTTGGCCATGTGGCCCGAGTCAGTCTCTGCACCTGTCTGAGTCTACACCTGTTCTGTACATCGAGGTGGAGTCCTGCTTGTACTCCCAGGCCTGGGGCCCAGGGTCCCAGCCCACGTGGCCCCTAAGGAGCCAAGTGACACTTGGGAAGGATGACTCACCCTGGCCCGGGAGGACGGCGAGATGTAGTAGTGGCTTTCAGAGTCCCCGAGCCGGATGCGGTGTCGGCAGACACGGGCCAGCCCACTCAGGGCACACGTGCTGGGAGGAAGCAAAGGGGGCTGTGGGGCTGGCTGGGGCTCGCCAAGTCATGCACGCAGGGAGGACGCAGCAGCCAGAGGGTGCACGGAAGGAGGGGCAGGCAGAGGGCTGGGGGGCCAGGCTGAGGGGGAGCAGCCCCAGCAGTCCTGGGATAGACCTTTAAACCAAGCTGGACCCTACCCAGAGACGCCTGGCCTTGTCCTTATTGGGCAACAAGGGCTTAATCTCAGCCAGGTGTACCAAAGCCCCACCCTCTGCAACCACCAAAAATGCCCCCCAACTTTCCTGGGGACCTCAGGCCCAGTCACCCCTTCCCCCAACTAGGCAGGAATTGGGGTGTGGCTGCCTCTTCCTTCCCAGCACCAAGGCGCTCACCTGCTTCGTCCAGCCGCCCCCTCTGGCCCTCTTACCCCACCATGGTCCTGGGCTGCACGCCAACCAGCCCCTCTCAGAGCCCTGTCCTGTGCCACCTTCTCTCCCCACCCCAGGCCTGGGTGACCTCACTCAGCATCTTCAGCCACCCACGTACCCGGTGGCAGCTGGCTCTGAGCACCCCACCATGTGGCTCCCCACCCCCAAATCCCGCTCCTCTCTGGGGCATCATCTGTCCAGCTCTCTCCTCCTCACCCCCTCCTTAGTCACCAAGTCCCCAGGCCAGGTCATGGCAACAGGATCTTTGCCTTCCCCTCAGCTCCTTCCAGCCAGCCTCAGCCTCACTTCTCTCTTTCTTCTCCACATGAAAGTCAGGGGCTCCTCCAAAAACCCACATCCACATCTAATCCACCATCTTTCCCCATTGCTTTCCTATGGCCCAAGAAATAGTTATATAGAATCCCAAGTAAAAGAAGGTTAAAAAAAAAAAAAAAAACGCCTTGGTTGCAGGACTTATCAGAGCATTTGTTGCCTCCTGGTTCACTGTGAATGGACCAGAGAGCCCTCCTTTCCGGGAGCACCTGTTGATGCTTATGGAGCACTAGCCTAGCTGGTTAAAGCCCAAACCTGTAGAGGCTCCTTATACTCTCGCCCCCAACACCCCCTGCGGTCCCAGCCCCAACTCCTTGCCCACTCACTGCTCTGCCCATTGCCCCAGTGGTGCTTCTGTTAATGGCTCTGCTTCCCATTCCTTTGCTCATTCTGTTCCCCCTGCCTGAAAGGCCCTGCCCTACTTGGCAAACTGCTATTCATCCTTCAAGACAAGCTCAAATGCCCCTGCTCTGTGACAGAGGCTCCCAGCATGGCGCCAGCCCCCGCCCCTCCTGCAGATCTTGGGCTGCCAGGAGGAAATCCTCCCCAATCTCTGCCCCTTGTTCTGCCCTGCCTGTTTTGTTCTGCGGCTGCCCCTGCTCAATGCCCACCAGGCAGCGGCAGGACAACTGCCAGGCCGTTGGGCTATTCATTAGCAGGAGGCAGAGCTGGCACCTGACAGTCGCTTCCGGACAAGGGCGGGGAGGGAGCCCACATCAGGCCAGCCAGTGAGAGGGAGACCCCAGCTCCCAGCCTCCCTGCAGAGGCTGGGGGTACATGGGGATTCTTCCAAAGATGTCTCCTTGCCCTGCGTGGGGCAGTGACAGTCCTCCTCCTATCAGGTGCCCCTGGGCCCCTGCCCACCCTCGGGCCCCACGCCAGGGCCCTGGGAGGCCTCCCTGACCACCCCTTCGGTGCAGCCCAGGGCTTCGCGGGGCTTCCTGGGTGGTGAGGACAGGGCTAAGGCGCTGAGCTTACTTGGCGTTGCCGCACTCAACCTCGGCCACCTTCACGGTGGGCGGCGTCTGTGAAGCCACGGGCTCGATGGTGAGCGTGTTGTCCTCCACGGCGGTGCGTACCAGGGCAGAGAGCTGCGGCAGACAGGGGCGGCAGGCGGGGTGGTGAGGGGCTGGGCCCCGGCAGAGGGCTGCAGGGGCCGGGCTCCCCAGCGGGCCCCCCTCCCCTGCCTCACCTCCTGCATCGTGAAGTCCAGGCAGGGGCCCACATCCTCCCGGTACACCCTTTCCAGGAAGGGGCAGGTCTTGTCCAGGGTGGGCGACTCCCTCCAGGCCTGGAACTCTGCAAACAGGGTTGTGTCCACCTGTAGGGGAGGGTGAGCAGGGGTGGGGCACTCAGGCGCTGAGGGCAGCATGGCAGAGGGGGGCTGGGCCAAAGGAGAGGAGAGCCAGGGAGATGTGGGGCAGGCCCACAGGTCACAATCCCCAGTGGCCATGCAGGGGAGCCGGGCCCTGCAGAAGAACTCCTTTCTGCTCTTTCACCAAATAATTTAAAACTAAAAGTTGTATCTCCAGGTGTGTTTTAAGTTTCTTGGAGCTACAAGATTACGGACTCGGGTCCAGGGCCTCGTCCTGAAGACCCTCACTGCCTCCTCGAGGAGGAAAAGTGGAAGAGTGTGCCGCGGGGACCCACAGGGACCGCGGGCACGGGAAGCACACACAGACATGTGCGCTTGGAGGGGACGCACATGGGCTGCCCGCTCCAGGGAGCCAGGCCAGCCTCGTGCAGAGGGAGGGAGGTTGGGGGTGACGGGGGCAGCCCCCCAACCAGGAGCCATTACCTGTCGGGAAAAGGAGAGAGAGGGAGCGGAGGTGGGGGCCGAGGGCGGCTGCCCGGGCAGGAGCTGCCAGGCTGGCTCGTAGGTGAGGTGAACTGCCTTGCTGGGGACCACGCAGAGAAGCAGAGAGAGCAGTGGGGCCAGCCCGGGCTGGGCGGGCAGGCCAGACAGACAGACAGGTGCACAGAGACGGACAGGAGGAAGGAGGAGATGTCAGTGTCCAGCTGGAAGCTCAGAGCCCAGAAGGAGAGTGAGACCCTGCGCCTCCCCCTGGAAGCCCCAGGGACAGAGGTGGAGGCTGGGACGGAGCGGGTAGGTGGGCACCAGGGACCTCTCCAAAGGCCACATTTGTCTCGGCACCACAGTCAGAAGGTGCCGAGGACCCTCAAGTATAGGACTGTCACTGAGGGTCCTCAAGAGGCCCAGCGGTCCTGTCCAGCCTCTGAAGGCCAAGGGAGCGTGTGTCTCTGCAGCGGCCCTCCGAGGACAGACCCTCAGGGCCAAAGCCAGCCTCAGTCTCGGAGACCACCCACTGCTGGAGTCGGCAGGGCGGCGAGGGATCGTCAGCGCCCCCCAGACTGTACACCATGGAGGCCGAGGGCCAAGCGCCCCCAGCATAGGAGGTTGAAGAGAAGGAAGCCGCCCGGCCCTCACAGCCCAGCGGACGCAGAGGCACGGAGAGGGGCAGGGCCGGCGCCAGATCGCACACGCAGGCCCGGGCTGGTCCTCGCTGGGCTCTGACCCTGCCCATGGCGGGCACCGCCTCCCCTTCCCTGTGCCCGCCACCTGCCTGCTGCCCTCACCTCTTTGCCCTCCCTGTCTGGGGTGAGGGTGTGCCCTGCAGCGGGGCACAAGGCAGGGCAGAGGGCACTGCTGGTGCTCTTATGGCGTGAGTGGCCCTTTCGGGGCCCGGCCTTGGTGGGGCTCAGCAGCTGTGGGTGGAGCTCGCGGTTGGGTGAGGCTGGTGTGGACGTGATGACCAGTGTCTTCAAGGCTGTCACCTCCGCCTGCAGCATGTCGATCTGCACAGGATGGGATGGTTGTCAACCCCGGGATTGGTGCCTCCCCAGCTATCGCCGTCTATCAGCCCAGCTCAGGACAGCATGCCCCTGGCGGCGACCAACACCTAACCCTGCACGTCACCCTTGGAACAGCCTTCAGGGTGGGGACCCAGACACCCATTTTACAGATAGCGAAGCTGAGGCTCAAAGAGGAGACGTGGCATGCCCGAGGTCACACTGTGAACAGGCCTCTGTCGGGAACAAGCGTGTGGCAGTTGGCTGGGCTTCCCACGAGAGTTCTGGGGCTCCCAGGAGCCAGGAATGGCTCCGGCCTCACATTTCACAGATGGGCAACCAGGCTCAGAGAGAGGAGCTACTTTACCAGGCCCATACAGCCGGGCTGAGCGAGGTTTCTGCTCTGTAAAGGGGAGCTGGG
Source organism: Cheirogaleus major (assembly GCA_963574435.1). Classification (NCBI taxonomy): domain Eukaryota; kingdom Metazoa; phylum Chordata; class Mammalia; order Primates; family Cheirogaleidae; genus Cheirogaleus; species Cheirogaleus major. The sequence continues at coordinate 12,179 of CAUYPO010055619.1, forward strand.
AGAAGGCAGAAGAAATTACAATGACCACAGGATCCTCCCAGCCCCTGGAAGGCTCCAGAAAAGTCTCTGTGACAGCACAATGACCAGTGGAGTCCCGGGGAGCTGGGCCGTGTGATCTCAGACACCCTGCCCTGGCCTCCGAGGGCCACAGGTCGAGCAAGGTCCAGTTGGGTAGCAAGGGCCAGTGCTCGCTGGGCCAGGAGGTAGGCCGGCCTAAGCAGGTGGGGACCGACTTACCTTGCCCCGAGCCTCCTTCAGCTGCTTTTCTGATGCTGCCTGCTTCGTGTTGGCTTCTCGAACCATCTTGTGGGCTTCCTGGGAAGAGGGCAGCCCCAGTGTGAGTGACCAGGAGCCGATGGATGTCTGGGCGACCCACCCCAGGATGCCTCCCTTGGCCGGCAGACCTCAAACAGGCTGGCCGTCAGCTCCTCCAGCTCCTGCTCCAGCTGCTCCCGCACCTTGGACAGACGCTCGCATTCCTCGTCCTTCAGCTTCAGCTCCTAGGGGCCAGAAGGCAGGGGCTGTTAGCCCCGTGGAGGGGCCCCAGGCCTGGCACAGTGGGGACCAGGCCCACCTGAGCAGGCTCTATCCCCCTGGTCATCCTACATGGGGCTCTGGCCCCAAGCTTGCTTCCTCCGGGGCCTGACAGCTAGTGATGCGTGTCCACTTAGCCCGGAGCATGAGGCAAAGCCCCCCTGCTCGTGCACTATGGCATGGAGCAGGTTTTCAGGTAAGTCATGAGCTGTGGACGTCGGACACTTCCTGAGTGCCCAGCCCAGGCCTGGCGTGCGGTCGGCCTTGGTGAGGGCACAATCTCACTCCCTTTGGCACATCTCCGGGCACTCAGAGGGTGCAGCCCGCGGCTCTCCTAGGCCGACTCCTCCTCCCGAAGCTCCCCACCTGCCCACAGGCGCCCACCTTCTGCGCTCTGTGCAGCTCCTCCCTCAGGAACTCGGAGCCCTTCTCGCGGATCTCCATGGAAGAGCTGCGCAGGCGGGACACGTCCAGCTGGGCGGCGGCGGGCCCCTCCTCACCTTGGGCCTCCTCCCCTGCAGAGGCCTCCACCAGGGCTCCCAGGGACTCCCTGCGGCCTTTGCAGGGTCCCACGCTCTTCCAGGGGACCGGGACAGCTGAGAGGGGCGGCGGGAGGCCCTGGTCTGGCTGGGGCGGGCTGGAGACAGACAAGAGGATCAGACGGCACAGGGTGGGGTCCTGAGACCTGGAGAGCTGAGTCCACGGACTGACCCTGGGCAACACACCTGCCGCTGGGGCCTCAGTCTCTCCTTCTGAAGAATGGGACACTGCCAGCTATCATCAGGGTTGTCACAAGGGCAAATGACCAGGCACAAGGTCTCTTGGGGGCAAGGACAAGGCTCATTCCTCTATCAACCACCCCCTTCGGCCCAAGGCCTAGGGCTGTGCTTGGCACACAGCAGGTGGTCAGCACACAGCTCAGCTTGGATGACTGCAAATGCGCCAGGGCGGAGAACAGGAGTCTCTGCTCTTATAAAGTGGAGCCAATTCCAAGGACCCTACCTCAAAGGTGATACCATGATCAGAGGGGACGTGTCTCAAACCTTGGCACCCAGGAGGACTTAGGTGGAAGTTGCCTTCATTGACATGGTTAATGCAAATTCTACCCCTTTGGGGCTGGACCAGAGAGGAAGGATGGGGCCAGGGCAGACAGGGCCGAGGCAGGAAGACGCTGCCAACAGCCTGGGCAAGGCACTTCCTGCTCCTCTGGGCTAGGTGGGGAGCAGTCCTAGCTCTCTCTGGCCTGCCCTGTGACCTCAGGACCCACCCCTCCCTGAAGGGGAAGACCCTGGAGGCAGAGCAGGGCCTGTGCTCCCACCACGCCCCCATCCACACTCCCCGCTTGGAAGTGGACCCTGGAGAGGGAAGGGAGGGACAGGGCTCGGCCAGCGGTGGTTTGTGCCAAGACAGCACCTCTGGACTTGCTCACTCAGCAAAAGCTGGAGGCTCCTGAGCCAGCAGCTTCACAGCCGCAGCGGCTGGGCTGGGGAGGGGGGTGAGGCCGGGCCCTGATATCAGTGGGGGAAGTGGGGGGAGGGGGCTGAGAGGCCCGCACAGGACAGGGGAAGACAAGGCCAAGGAGATCATGGGACTCAGGATAGCAGGGGAGGAGGGTGTGTATGTGAGTCTGGGGACCGGTCCCACTCCCTGTCCTCAGGACCTTGGAAAGGTCACCAAGCAGTCACCAAGCTTGTTTCTCCCTTGGTAATACAAAGGGACAGAGACTCCAGCAATGGGCCCACTCCCAACCTTTCACATGGCCCTGTCCAGTGGCCCGGCCCAGCCTGCCCTCTGCTCTGGGGCTGGCCCAGAGTGTGGCCTCAGGCTCCCTGATGGTCCTGCCTGGGCAAGACTGGGGCCTTGCTGATCAAGGGGGGACACACATCCCTCACTCCACCAATAGCGTCTATGCCACCCAGGGATAACAGCCTTGTTGGGGAGCAGGGGCTCTTGTTGGCCAGGGGCTCCTAAGGCTTGAGGGGCTATGGCAGCCCCTCCCCTGCCCCAGGCGTGCTGTGGTGGCCCCATGGGCTGGGGTCTGCAGCCAGGCACTCACACTGTGCCAGGCTCTACACAGGGGGCTCTGGCCACATTATCTGATTTAAAACTCTCTACACGGCACTCGTGGTATTATCCCCATTCTACAGATGAGGGTATACAGGCTCAGAGAAGGGACTTGCCAGGGTGCTGGGACAGGTGGCCAGGTTTTCAGCCCAGGCCCAAAGCTTCCCAGCTACAGGGGAAGGCGAGTGGCATGGGGGGACTGTCAGAATCGGTGCATCTGCCTCAAGATCAAGGGCTGCTAGGCCCAGGGGACTTGGAGGCTCCTCTTTGGCTGTAGCAGGGAAACCTGACCCAATTCTGGCCTGAACTGGCTTCTCGGACTCTGCTCAGGCCCAGAACCACCTTTCTGGGGGGGTGGGGGTGGGCTGGGGGAGCTGTCGGGCAAGTCGGGGTCCACGCCAGGCTCTGGCCTGGGGTGTGCAAGTCCCTGGGAATGTTACTGCTGTCCCAACTGTAGGATGGGGCTAAAACTCTGTCGCAGGTGTCCTAGGAATCAAACAGAAGCCATCTGGCAAGTGCTGGGAAAAGTGTTCAACCCACGACCACATTCAGCTAAGACACCCACGTGCCTGCCCAGGCTCTGGGTGTCACAGCTGAAACCGTAGGCCCCAGGGGAGGGGGTGCCCTGGAGGCCAGCCCCACTTCCTCAGCTGGGAGAGGACATCCGTAGTCACTCAGGCTGGGCTGAGTGCAGCAGACCCCACGGTGGAAGCTGCCCACTTCAACAGAATGAGCAATAACTGCAGGCTGAGGGCAGGAGGTGACCCACAGGACAGCACAGAACATGGGGTGGGATCACAGGTCTCAGATACCCAGCCCTGGTGCCTTTCCCATGGCTAGGACCACCCCGCCACTGCCTAGACCCTCGGCCTAGGAGAACCAAGCTGCCAGCACCTCCAATGGGGGCTGAGCTTCGTCCTCCAGTGTGGTCTGGGCCTCTGGCCACAGTGAAAGACTCTAACTCTCTCCTGCTGGTCCCAAGGGCATGGGCTGGAGGTGTGGCTGGACAGTCCTCACCATTTGCCCAACAGGTTTTTACTTAGCCTTCTGCTGGGGAGATGGGGCCCAATTCTGCAGCCAGAGGAAATGGTGGTCCAGGAGACCTGAGACACCATCTCCGTGACACCTCCCTATGCCCCCAGTGCAAAAGCCCAAAGCCAAGTCCTAATGGCAGGAAGAGTGGGAACAGCAGGACCACCCAGCAGCCACCAACTCCCCAATGCCCAAGCTAAGAGTGGCAGGAGCAGCAAAGGAAGAAGCCCCCTCCCCACCTCCTGCTTGGAGGGTAGCTCAAATCTGCAGACCCTCGTCCCCGCACACTTCCGAGCTACGAGGCCAGCTCCTATGACTCAGAAATTTCAGAGCAAGGAGGGACCCTGGGCCGCCAGTCCAAGCCAGAATTCTCTATCTTGCACACACTCAGCCTCCCAGACCAGATGCCCCAAAACCTGAGTGTGAACACCTGAGGTGGTGGGGAACTCAGTGCTCAGGCAGCCAGACTAGCAGTCAAGTTCTTCTGCCTGATATCCCTCCCTGTCCTCTGTCTAGGTCCACACTCACTGTTCAAGCCGCTGCAGGCCCCGTGCCACGCAGAAACGGAGTCCAGCAGCTGGGATGAGCTGCACACGCCCCTCAGAAGGGGCCTGCTTGGGGTGGACGTCACTAAGGTCAAGGTCAGAGGTACACAGGGCAGCCAACATCCCCATCTCGAAGCCGAGCCAGCTCCCACCTAGAGCCCCAGGCAGGGCATGCAGGAAAGGCGCCGCCGGTCACTTCCACAGGAAACCCGCAACAGGGAAAACGCAGCAATCACCGTCCTCGCCCACCAGGCCTGCCCTCCGAGGGCCAGCAGGGCTTTTGTCCCTACCCACAAAGCCCTCAGTCACTCAGTAAGCCCCCTGGGCCAGGAGGAACTGGCCAGAGGCCGCTCCCAGGGCCACAAGGGCCCAAATGGGGTCCCGAGTGGCTCTCTGAGGGTCCCGACCCTTTCCAGACCAGCCTGCCCACGATCAGTGCCCAGCATGACCCTGTTCAATCATCGCCTGGAGTTAAAGAGCCCCTGTGTTAGTGGGCACAATGGGGTCATTAAATAAGCTGGGGCGGGCGGGAAGGAGTGGCTGGGAGGGGCCACTGCCCAGGGCCCCAGGCCCGAGCTCCAGGGGGCTACAGAAACCTCAACCCAGGGCCCAGCTCCCGGGGGCAGTGCCACAGCACAGGGCCCGGTTTGGACTCACATCCAGCAAGGCCCCGAGCGCACTGAGGGTGACAGCCACATGGGACCAAGGGGGTCCCCAGAGAAGTCTGTGTGTCGGCTCTCGGACCAGTCTGCAAGCCCAGCAAGGCTCAGCCTACAGAGGGGCCAAGGCTTCAGCCCAAAACCCACAAGCACGTCAGGTTCCCAAGGTCTTGGCCATGTCCGCATCAGCCCACCACTTGGAGTATCCACAGGTGTCATCGCCTGCAGGCTCCTGAGCACACTGCAGGGAGATGTTCCCCCAGCCCCGGATGAGGCACCCAGAGAGGGATGGCGACTGGCATGAACACACAGCAAGGACATGGCAGGATGGGAACTGAACCCAGAGAGCAGACACAGCATGCCACGTGACCTGTGGCCCAGAGGAAACGGGATGAATGATGGTTTCAGAGAAGCGAGCAGGATGCAGACGGGGTTTGGGGAAGTTTGAGACAGCACCCAGTGGTGCTGGTGCTGGAGGTGGCGCCCAGTGCTGCCACCCAAGCCAGGCAGGGCCTGGGCTCACAGGAACCCACGGAGGTGCCAAAGACCTGAGGGGGAATCATGGGAGGACCAGCAGCTGATGGGGGCAGAAAAAAGTAATTACAGTAAGAACTAATTAAGCTAAGTAAAAACCCAGGAAAAGATGAATGAGAACAGTGGTACCCACGACAGAATGAGGAACTGGGAGTGGGTCTTGCAGGGACGGGAAAGGGGGTGGCTGAGGCATTTGGGAAGTGACATGTCCTGCAGGCAGGATGAGGTGACAGCTGTTGGGAGGCACCAGCTCAGGGAAGCGGCCATAGCCTGGGCCTGGCTGAGGGGCTGACAGAGGGGACGAGGCCCAGAGAGGCAGCCAGAAGAGCGTCACACACCTGAACAGAAGAGTGCCTGGGACACAAGCACGGGGGGTGGGGGGGCTGTCTTGGGTCTTACTGAGGTTAGGGCTGGAGTTGGGCCAGATGCCCTCAGCTCAAGGCCAGGAGGGGGCCAAAGGGACAGGTGGGAGACAGGGTGGGCCCAGACCCCTCCCGGAAGGGAGGCAGGTGCAGGTGCAGGGCGGCAGGTCCTGGTAGGAGATCTGCAAGAGGGGAAAAGGTCAGGCACAGCCTGGGGATGGGAAGCAGGTGGGTCGGGCCAGCCCTCCCTACCACAGCTCCAGGCGGCCTGGCCTGGCCCAGCCCAGCCCAGCCCTGAGAAGGGAATGCGGCCCTGTCTCTCCCCAGGGAGCCAGCACAAGGCCTGGGGGGCAGGGGGTGGGGTGAAGGGTGGGGTGTCTAACTCCTTAGCCGGTGCAGTGCAGGGCACACAGTCCTCGCCTAACATCTGCCTGAGCCATCCCTGCACATTTAGTCTGAGAAGAATTGACACCCCAAGGCCTCAGACACCCAGTGTGTGTAGTAAGCTCCTGTCATGTGCTGGGCGCCCCACCTGCACTGATCCATCCAGTCTGCAAGACAAGTCAGCTTCTGGCAGCAATATCACTGGGTCCCCTTCTCCCTGTATTCGACTTCATTTTGCACCTCCCTCTCCCCACTTCACTTCCCAGAGCATATTGGGCACAAATCTCATGCAGAGGCTGGGAGAGTCTAGGACATGCAGGACTCTAATGAGGGTCTGTGCCCACACATAAATGTGTTGATTGAGCAACAGCAGAAGGTATCTCCACCTGTGGAGAGGTTAGTGTAGACAGATCTTGGAGGGCTTCCAGGAGACAGCGACGGTAAGGATTGTACAACACTTTTGCAATGAGGAAGACTACCTGCCTGACCCTGGAGGCCTTAGGCCATTTTTCAGACTGCAGGCAGGAGCTCCCAGGTCCATGTCCCTTAGGGTAGCCAAGGCCCAGAGAAGTTAAATGACGTGCTCCAGATCACACAGCCAGCCAATAAATCAATGGCACCTGCAGCCCTGGAGCCCCCCGCATCCTGCTTGCTTCAGAGACACAGTCCCCAATCCCTGGGAGGCTAGGGTGGTCTCATCTCAGTCCTGGGCAGGCCATCTGAGACTGGCCTTCCCTAGAGATAGGTATGATCCCATCTCTCACATGGGAAAACTGAGATGCAGGGGCTGCACCGTGTCATGTGGGAATCCAAACTCTGACCAAGTTCTAAGTGCCCAGCACTGTGTTATATGCAGAAGTACCCTCACCCCATCACCTTGGAGCATGCTTGGCACCCAAGACTATGGATGTGTGAAACTGTGGGGGATGGGGAGGGGAGCAGCCCAGTTTGGAGTCAGGGGCACCTTAAAGTCAGACTGGAGCTGCCTCTGCATTCAGCGTTCAGGGCCCATGCTTGGGAGTCCCAGGGAGGAGGGCCCAGCCGAGCTGCTACAGAGGCCAGCCACTGCCGCCCACCCCCAGGAGAGCAGCCTGGGGCCAGGGCCAGGATCTGACATTAACAGAGCACAGCCACCCAAGAGAGAGCTCTCAGTTCATTTTACAGGTGAGGAAACCAAGCCCCAGAAACATCAATGGCCTGGCCAGGGTCACCAACTCCTAATTCCAGACTCTTAGTCTGGGATCAACAGTCCAAGTCTACACCTGCCCGGAGCTGTCATGAGCTCATGGGGGTCACAAGCACAAGCAGCTTAGTCAGAGTTACCTGGGCAAGTATGACTCTGAGCAAGGTCCTTCCCAACTGCTGCTGGGATCTGAGTGAGCCCCTGGGACACCAGGCCCCCAAGGGGTGCTGGCAGCTTGACCCCTGGTCCCTAAATCCCTGCCTCCACATCCAAATGAGGGGTCCATAAAAATGTAATGCTCAAGATAATCCCAAAACTCTGCCTCTCACACCTTAAATGTCCAGCTCTTCATTGCCCCTCATCCTTTCCATCTGCATTTATGAAGCACCTACTGTGTGCTCGGCACCCAGCTAGGCGCTGGGGGATCCAGAGGTACTATGGGAACTGAGCCATACTGAGGTTATGTGGGGTCAGCTTGGTCCATCCAGAGCGTCCTGGGGCTGCGGCAGGGAGGCTGGACTGGGGCCTTGCCCAGGACCTTGAGTCTCTTTGACTCTCTCCTTGAAGTGAGCATCCATCTAGCAGTGGCTCCCAGCTCTGCCCGGCCCTGGCCTGGATGCCTCCAGGGAAGGGCATTCTCTAGGCTGGGATCACTCCCACCCCACAGACCACTTCACTTAGAGGCCCAGAGAGGGGAAGCCATACTCTCAAGGTCACACAGCAACTCAGTGGCTGTGTTTTGCCTGGGTTCACCCAACACAAGGGGTCACAAGCCTCCTGCAGCCCAGGCTGCTCCTCAAATACATTTAATCCCCTCGCCCCTCACTCCACACCTCCCCACTCCACACCCCAGCCCTAGGGCTGGATTGCCCCAACCTCTCCAGGCAGCACAAACCCACCTCAATCACTTTCTCCCTGAGCTCAGCCTCCTACCCCCAGGGCACCAACAAATCCACTTCAACTCTCTAAGAGTCTCAAGCCATCCCATGCCTCACCCCTACCACAAGCCCACCCTCTCAGCACCCCTGCTGGGAATGAAGCCTCATTCCACCCTAGCATCTGGGCTCCAGCTCTGCCAGGTGCAACAGAGTGAGATGCACCCAGTCTGCTCCTGGGGGGGCTTCACTCACTACTTCCCTTCCCTCACGGGGGCAGGGAGGTAGTTGGGTCCTGGGACCACCCATTCGGCCCAGTTCTTTACAGGAATACAACCCACCACCCGCTCTGGCCACATTTCCTCCAGGACCTTGTCTTTCCAGGCCATGGGGAAGAGGAAGTGCTCGCCCAACTCCGGGAGAAGCCCACAACCTTTCTGCACACACAGGGCAGCGGTCCCACATCAGACTGGCCAGGAACTGGAATCACCTCTGAGAACCAGTGGCCTGAACAGATGCGGGTACTGGGGCCCCGAACCCAGGACCCAGAGTCTGTGCTGCCCGCCTCCAGGATGCAGAGCGGTCCCACCCACACCCCGGAGCCCCCCACAAGGAGGTTCTGCCAAAAACTTGGGAGCGACCTTGGCAGAGACCCAGCCCCCTTTCCCAACTGCAGGGATTTCCAAGAGTTCATGCAGCTGTGGCGCGGGGCGGGGTCCCTCCTCCAGATGCGGGCCCCAGGTTTGCTCTGGCGTGCGCGGACTCCCTTGCCCCAGCACCCTCCTCTCACTCGCGCTCCGGCTGAGCTGGGAGTTGGCGCTGTCACCGCGGGACGGTCAGCGCCCGCCTTCGCAACCCCACCTCGGGACGGACCCGCCGTCCCCGCCGCGGAGTGTCCCGCCATGTCCCCGGCTCGCCCGCGCCCTCAGCCGCACGCAGGGTGGGGTGCAGACACCGCGGGGACCCCCACCCTCTCGCCCCGGGAGGCGGCGCGGCCCAGACCCGGCGCCGGGCGGCGAGCGCGCGGACCTACCCGCTCCACATCCCGGCGCCTCGGGGCGCCCAGGCATCCGCTCCCCGCGCCGCCGCCGCGTCCTCCCTGCGCCGCCCCGCGCCGCGTCCCCGCCCGCCGCCGACTCCGCCCCGGCCGGCCGGCTGCCCGTCGCCCCGGTGGGTCTGTGCGGGACGAGCTCGCGGCCCCCGGCCCAGCGCCGACCCTGCCCTCGCGGGTCACGTGGCCAAGGGGCGGCCCGAGGACACGTGCCCTGCCCCGCCCCTCCGCCGGCCGCGCGGGGACAGTGAGACTGCCGCGTGGGGGAGGAACCCGCTCGCCAGCATCCCGCAGCCAGCGCGGCTCTCAGACTGCCCCAGCGGGTGCTCTCCCTCCGGGCACCCACCGCCCCGCCCACCCTGGGCCACCCCTGCTCAAGAACCTACAATAGCTCCCAGGCTTTCAGCTTTCTGATTCTCACACTGACTGTCACTCAGGCCAGCTGACGCTCTCCCTCCCGCCCCCTCACCTGGCCCGGGGCCACGTACGCCTTCCCTGGGCTCTGTGCTTTGTGGCTGCCCCCTGCAACATCCTGCCTGCTGGGAAGCCTGGTGGGGGCAGGCCCCAAAACAAGTTTTCTGAGTTTGGAGTGTTTATCCCCAGGGAGTAGCCACCTTGGCCCAACTCTCAGCACCCAGTCTCCTGCCTCTGAACCCAGTGCCCATCCTTGCCTTTGCCCACTCTCTACCCGCTAGAGAATACCACCCTCACCCCCAACGCACACTCACACACCTTTCTGGTCCCATGTCCTCTGTAAAACCTTTCCCAGACCCCTGGTCTACCTGTCCCTCAGTCCCTCTGTCCCTCTGTCCCTCTGTCCCACCTATCATGAGCACTGACCATTGGCCTCAATTTCAGCTGGCCTGGATCCAGTGAGAGCAGAACCCTTCTCCCCAGGGCCCGCGGCACCACCCTGCGTGCCTGCGGGAGCACTGGTCTGGGAGAAGCTATTTCCCCTTCCAGATGCCACCAGCACTCTGAGCACTACTCTTCCAGACCCACCAGCTCCGGGGCCCCAGGCTTGAGTTTGTCAGATCTTCATGTGGGGACACAGTTCATTCATTCATTCCCTCATTCTTTCATTCAGCCACCCCATCTGAGCATGAGCTATGGGCCAAGCGAGGGCTGGTGACCCAGAGGGAAACTGCACAGACAGGCTCTGCCCTCCTGGGGCTCCAGTATGGTGGATGGGGGGCACGCAGACCTCTACTTCCAGAGCCACTGATTGTCTGTGGCACACCTTGCCAAGTGAATGATGTCTTTGTTCAAAATAGAATACAGTGCTCCTTTCTCAGGTGGGCACAGCTAATACCAAAGTATAAGACTTGGTGAGTAGAGGCCAGGCTGGATTTCATGCCTTGCTAGCTCCCTTGTGCAGTGAACAACCTAAACAGCCCTCCATGGCATCCCTTCCAACTTTCCATAATCATTCAGTCCAGGCCTCCCCTGCCCTTCATGCTGCAGGGCGGTTGTTTCCATGGCTAGGACTTCCAGAGGGCAGGAACGAGCTCCTTCTTGGAGCTGTGTTCCCCCACCCACCTCAGCCCAGCTCAGGATCTGGCCCACCCAAAGCAGATGTCAACATATGTTTGTTGACTTGAATCCTTCACCAAGTAAATCTTGAGTAATTGCTGTCTTCCTGCCTCTTGTTCTGCTCACCATTTAGGGGAAGGAGGAGAATATGACAAAAAGAAAGCCCAGGACAGGGCCTTTGCCCTCCAAGGCTTCACAAGCCCAGACAGGAGACAAGTTGAGGTCACCTGGACCAGGGGGAGATAAAGTGTGGAGGAGGCATCAGCTCAGGGCTACGGCCCCAGAGGAAGAGTCCTCAGCCTGGGAGAATTGGTGGACTGGGGAGGCCCTGGAGTGAAGCCTCAAAGGACAAGTGTGTCATCCTGTCGTCCATGCGTCCAGCTACCATGGGCTGCCCTGCCAGGCCGCACTGCCTCCCCTGAGAAGCACAGCCAACCCTACGCCCCAGCTGATAAGGGTGGGCAGAGAAGTTAAGGAACCCACCTAATATCGCATAGCCAGGGGTGGCAGGGCTGAGTCCCCACACACCAGTTTTGCAAAACGACTTCCCAGCAACCAGAGGGCTCGCTGGCAGCCCCAGCTGCGTGCAGTCAGGTTGCTGAGCACCTACTAGGCGCCTGGCCCAGCAGGTGGGGAGGAAGAAATAAAAGACGATCCTCTGCCCACAAGCCACTGCCATCCCCACCTTCCCTCCCTCTGTCCCCTCCTGTCATCCCATCCCCAACCTCCCAGCCTGGACCACAGACCCTTGGCTGAAGGCAGATGTGGAGCAGGAGACCGTGTCAGCATGGATGACCCAGGCCCTGATTCTGGACTTAAGTCTGTCCTCAGCTCACTGTGTGACTCAGGACAAATGTTTTGCCGTCTCTGAGCTTTGGTCTCCACCTCTGTACAACCACCAAGTTGGACAAAACAATCAGAGCCACCCCCTGATACTGACCTTGTAGGAGGTTCTGGAAGTTCCTCAGAGCTCCTTGCCAGTCCCGTGTATGGAGATCAGCTTCTCACATCCCCTCCCCAAACCGGAGTCCCTGCAGAGTGGCAGGGTTCTCCCTCCCCTCCGAGCCCCAGAGCCCTAGCTCACCTGTCTGTGCCCCAGGGCTCCTCTCCCAAGTTCCTCTCAAGTGCAGGGCACAGGCCTGATGGGGCATAGCAGACAGTCCCTGAGCTCATGGCCAGGAACACGGGGCATGTCCCGCGGGCAGGGCACCTGGCGGGCTCCTCAGGGGGGTCCATGCTTGGGGGACCAGTCCGATGCGGGTGCCTCTGGAGACTGCCAGGAGAGCAGGTGGCAGAAGCCTTCTCCCCACCCCTAGGCTGAGCCTCACGCTAACCTTTGCTATCTCCCAAGAGCAGGCGCTGGAGGGAGGCACCTCCCAGACAGGCCTCTATCCCCTTAAACCCCGTAATTATTAACTCCGGTGGCTCATCAGACAGCAGAAGACACTGGGGCCCTCCTTTCTGGGCTCTGGGCCAGGGCGGGTGAGACATCTTGAGGAGGGGTGGCGGGCCTGAGGCCCCAGGCTTCACCCAGGCCCACGGTGGGGCTGCCTGTCCCCTCCCCACCAGGCTGGTGCATGGAGACAGCCTGTCCAGCCTTGCCCTTTCATAGCTCGCTGTGAGGCCTCGGGCCCTTCCCCTGACTACCCCAGGCCTCAGTATCCCCCTAGAACTTCTAACCACCCCTGCCAAGGGACAACTCAGTGTGGCAGTTAGGATTACAGGCCTACAGTCAGCCATGCTGGATTCAATCCCACTTCAGACTGTGAACCTTTGCGCATGTCAGCCTCTCTGTGCCTCAGTTTCTCCAGTTGTAAAATGGATGCCAACAGCTGCCATTGCCCGGACATGCACTGAACCACACCATCCTCTCTTTCTGGAACCTCCACCTCATCCCATTCCTACTGACAAATTTCTCTTTTGCTCCTACCCTCTCCTCCAGGAAGCCCCCCTGTGGATTGCTTTCTTCCTCTGAAGGCACTGGGCTGGTCCCTCAGACACATGAATCATGACAAATGCCCCACAGAACTGTCAGACACTCCCACAAGAACTGGGTGACTCTGTGGGCAGAGGCTGGCTTGCCCCCTTGCCCGGCACATGGTCAGCTTCAATCCAACTGTGAGATGGTTTGAATGTGCCACCCTGTCTCATGTGGCCTGAATTCTAATCCTAGTTCTGCCGTTCCCTGGCTGTGTGACCTTGGGCAAGTCACTTAACTGCTCTGGGACTCAGTTCCCTCATCTGTAAAATGGGATCATTCTCCCCTGTGAAGCAGTGAATAGCAAAGAAGATAACCTTTGAGAAGTGTCGGCCGCGGTGTAAACTGAAAGCAGAGTTTCCTATTCCCTTCTCCCTCGAATTCCCTCTTCTTTCCCGTCAGCCTCTGAGTCCTTGCTGGGGAGAAGCCGCCAGTTCCTCACACCCCGCCCAGCTGAGCGGCCGGATAACAATATCTCCCACTCGGCTTTGGGCTTCAAAGCTCTCAGCCTAATGTGAACCAGATGCTGGCCTCCCTCTCCTGGCAGTGAATTTTCCGTGGCCTGCTCCCACCCCCTTCCTGTTTTTGCTCCTCTCTGATCCCCCTGCTGAATTCTCCCGTGCCCCCACCTTCCTCTGCCCGGCAACCTCCAGGCCCACCTGGAAACAATTAGTGGAAAACAGGATGTGTGAAGGGGGGGGGGTCTCTCCATCACCCCAACATGGCAGGAGGGGAAGGCGCTCAGCCTGGGGGGCGGCAAAGTGTGTGGGAGTTGGGCCCTCCCTGCCAAGACCTGGCCAGCCACCTGGCGGGGGGACCAAGTCAGAGTTGCTGGGGACTGTATGTAGAGAGAGATGTGTTACTTTCTGGACATTTAAACACAGCGTGGGCTAGATGGGAGCCGTGAGGACCTTGTCCTTGGCTGTGGCTTCTTAGAAAAACCAGAGCCGGAAAAAACCCCGATCCTCTCTTCTTGCGTATGAGGAAACTGAGGCTTGGAGACTCATCCAAGAGGCAGCCGGGTCTGGGCCAGCTTGTCAGGAAAAGCTGCAGCCCGAAGCCACCTCCCCTTGAGACGCTTGCTGTCTCAGCGTCATTCCTGCCTGCCCTCCCCCTGCCGCCCAGCCCAGGCAGGATCAGTCACGAGGGGAGGGTCACAAGACCACCACCCTCCTGCCCGCCAGCCGGCTGCTGCCCAGCCACCTCTGCTGAAGGCTGGGCCGCCACGCACACCGCACTCAGCTGGGGGCCGTGGGCAGGCCCCAGGAAGGGTGTGTGTGTGAGTGGGTCTTCCTTTGTGCCCTCAATCCTGTGAACCCCCTCAGGGCAGCCAGAGCTGCCCTCAGAGTGAGGACTCCCCCATTTCCATGAAAACAGCCCAAGGGCTCCCCAAATCGGCTCTGGCCGCCCCTCCCTCCCGCCAGCCAGCTGCGGGGTGTTTGGACAACTGGATGGAATGTTTTGCAGCCAGAGTCCTCCCTGGATCCCAGAGCTCGGATTTCAAGAGGGAGGGAGGAGAGGATGCTGGCTTTGGCTCCAGGGAGAGGGGAAGAGACTCAAGAGGTCACGCTGAGCTTGGAGGCTCCCTGCCCTCCCCCCAGACCTGACCAAGACCAGGCCCTGGCCCCTCGGGGAAGGGCAGGACAGAGGGTGTGGAGATAGCGCAGGGGTGTCATCAGAGATTTGGTCAGGCCAACCGAGTGAAGTCAGGCCCTGGGGACAGTCTGGGCTCAGCCTAAGGCTGGGCCCAGGACAGCACTTTGAGAACACAAACATCCCATGACAGAGAACTTTCCCCTTTTATGCACAGGGCAATTGGGATCCACAGGGGCCAGGCGCTTGCCCCAGGAGGCACCGCAAGCAGGGTGCAGAGCTGGACCGCAGCCCAGGCTTCCTGGTGCCAGGCTAGCTCTTCTCACTATCCAGGAAGTCCCTGCCCTCACCCTCAGCCCCAGAGACGCACACACCCCAGCCAGGGAAGTGTCATCCTTGCTCCTTCCCCAAATGACGGAGGCAAGATAATCTACTCACAAAGTAGGTTCCCAAAGCAAACACAGACACTAAGCTCCCCACCAGCCTCGGGAGAGTGGCGTTAACTCGCTTGTGGACAGGCTGTAGAGGTCCCGACAGCCAGGATTCCTGGCCTGGTTCCTGTTCTGGGGCCAGAGCTCCCCCAGTTCCTCACCACAGCTGCCCAGGCGTCCCAGAACCCCTTGAGTAATTCCCTTCTCTGGCTCCAAAGACACACAAGTTCTAGACCCAACTATATGGAAGCTAGCTTGAGCCTGAGTTTACCCACCTTCAAGTCAAGAAGATTGTCTCTGTTCCGCTTGGCTCATCATCGTATCATGGGGTGCTGATGTCGAGGAGTAGGGCTGCTAGTGGACCCCTGTGGACGCACACATTTCCCAGCTACAAAACTCAAATGAAGAAAGAAGGAAGAAGGGGATTCCTTTGGGCCCAGATGGGTGTGCAGTGTCCCACCAAGGTGTCCGGGGGGCCTGGGCTGAGTTCCTAGAGGCTAAACCTGTTTGCCCACTCCCATCTCCTCAGTAGGAAAGCTCAGCAATTTATGGGATTAGTGAGCCCATCGGAAACCTTGGGGGAAGACATGACTAGTGGGGGAAGTTAGGACTCCCGGACAGCTGGTGACTCCTTGCTGAGATGACAGGATGGGGTGTGGCGAGGACTATGCTGGGATCTTTACACGCAAAATCAGACTCAGTTCACCCTTGCACCCATCCGATGTGGTCCTTCATTGCTTTCTGTTCCCATTTTAAAGAAGAGAAAACTGAGATTTGGAAAAGTTAAAGGGTTTGGCCAACAGCTAACAAGGAACTCAGATTTTAATCCAAGCCTGTCTGACTGCAAAGCCCATTTTCTTATCCCTCCACCGTTCACTGTCTCAGGAGGAAGGGTAAGGTGAGGCTTTTTAGAGGAAGTAGGGCTTGAAGAATAAACAGGATTTAAATATCTATGTAGAAATGGAGGGCAGGAATTCTATGCAGAGCAACCCGGAACAAAGGCTTGGCTGCAGGAAGAGCAGAACACGGGGAGAAGCAAACCCTTCACTTTCCAGGAGCTAAGGAACGAAAAGGCTGGACGGGCAGCCTCAGGCTGAATCCCAAAAGCCTTGGAGGCCAAGTTAAAGAATTTGGACTTTAACCACTTCACCTGTCTCCGTGGAGCCTTTAGAATAAACATTTTTGAGCAGGGAAGTGAAGCGATCAGAGCCCTGCTTTAGGAAGACAAAATAGACAGCGGAGTGCAAACACTTAGCAAATATCTAGCACTCTCAGCCAGGGCGACGGCGAGACTCTGTCTCAAAAGAAAAAAAGAAAATAGAGGATGGAGGGGAGGTAATATTTGGTCAATAGGTACAGAGTTTCAGTTTGGGAAGAGGAAAATGTTCTGGAGGGGGATGATGGTTGCACAACAGCGTGAATGTATTTAATGCCACTAAACTGTACACTTTAAAATGATAAAAAGAAAAAGACATATCTGACACACCTAAGCATAAGGATAGGGAAAGGTTGAGGTTGAAAAAGTTACCCCATATGACAGACACTAGAAGCATCTGCTATAAAAAAAAGAAGAAGAAGAAAGAAAAAGTTATCCCAAAAGAAAGGTGTTATACCTATATTAATAACGGAACTTTAAGACAAAAAACAACATTAGGGGTAGAGTCGGTCACTATGCAGTAATAATGAAATGATGACAATGTTAAGGAAAACAAGTTAAATACACCAGAAAGCTATAACAATTTTAAGTTAATACATGCCTAATAAAATGACCGAAAGTATTAAAGCAAAAATCATTAGAGCTACAGGGGGAAGTTAGACAAATCTATCAGTACGGTGTGAGGTATCAAAAAACCTCTCTCAATTATGGATAGATCAAGGAAGCAAAATATCAGGAACTGGCAGCGACAGAGACCTCTGACATCAGTAGCAAAAGCTAAAACATGGGGCACTAGATCAAAGCTAGTTGAGAAGTAAATAGATCCCTAGATCCCTCGCCTACATCCTGCCACTGGGCAACTGCCCCTTTCTGAGTCTGCATAAGGCTGGGAATTTATTCTCTGGGATGGTAAACAGGTCTTTGGGCCAGTAGCTAAGGGGATTAAGTGATTGCACATGCGCTGAACACTGAGCCTCCCAACCCTCTTCTTTCATTTGGCTGCCAAAATGGGGGCAACCTGACCTTTACCTTCCAGATAATCCCTCTGTGAGTCTCTGACCAGCCCAGGAAGACAGACCCAAGACTAGCGCTCCCGACAAATATCCTCCAAAATTCCATACTGTGAAGCTCAAAGTCGACATGCTTAGGGCTTCCCATCGGCTTTGAAGCTCCCTTTCTTAACAATGAGCAGACAACCAAGGATCATCAGACAACTAAGGAGAGCCTCTAACATCAGAGAAGCCAAACCCAGTAGAAAAAAGCAGAAAAAAGCAACTTGCAGGAAACAGAGACTCTGCATAAAGGAGGAAGAGGAGGAGGTGGAGGAGGAGAAGGAGCAAGAATGAATATCCTCCGAGAGAAAAGAAGGTATTGCATTCATGAAATAAGAACACGACCCTTTGAAAGGAAACATTCAGAGAGCAACAACAACAAAAACTCTTGGGAAACAATATATTTTTAAAAAGCATGATGGCAGAAATGAAAACCTCTGAAGAAGGGTTGAAAGACAAAGTTGAAGGAATATCCTCCAAAAAAGAAAGAAATGAAAAATACAGAAAAGATTATAAAATTAGAGGAACAGTGTAGGAGGTTCAATATCTGAATAACACAGATTCTGGAAAGAGTGAACAGAAGAAACTGAAATGGATGAAGCATCGAATATTAAATCATTCAAGATTATTTCCCGAAACTGAAGTATATGAGTTTTCAAATCAAAAAAGCCCACCTAATGCCTGGTAGAGTCAATGAAAACACTAAGATATATCAGTGTACGATTTCAGGAAACTAGGACAAAGAGAAGATCTTATGAGCTTCCATAAACCAGTAGAAGCAAGAAGACAATGAAAGAACGCTTTCAAAATTCTGAAGGAAAATCATTTCCAACCTAGAATTCCATGCCGGCCAAACTGTCATTCATGTATAAGGATAGAATAAATAAATTTTTATTTATTCAGGGTCTCAAAAAGTTTAACTCTAACAGGCTCTTTTCTCAGAAACAGCTAAAATATGCTGCTGTGGTCTCAGTGTGTCCTCCAAAATACATCTGTTTAATCACCAATGTGATAGTATTAAGAAGTGGGGCCTTTAGGGGGTGATTAAGTCACGAGAGAGCCACCCTTGTGAATGGGATTAGTGACCTCATAAAAGAGGGTGAAGGGAGCACCCTAGTCCCTTTTTGCCCTTCAGCCGTGTGAGGGCACAGTGATTGTCCTTCCTCCATGTGAGGATGCAGCAAGAAGGTACCATCTTGAAACTGGGAAGTTCTTACTAGACCCTGAACCTGCTGGCACCTTGATCTTGGACTTTCCAGCTCCAGAACTGCAAGAAATAAATTTCTATAATTTATAAATGACACAGTCTAAGGTATTTTCTTATGGCAGCCGGAATGGACTAAGACAAATGCACTCCAACAAAATGTGGGGGTGAGCCAAGAAAGAAAAACACATAGGTCAGAAGAGTTTCCTAACTCAACATGGGACCAAAGGGAAGGGAATCCTCAGGTTGGTAGTAAGGGCATGTCCTGCCATCCTGTGTAGGCAAAGAGGGCAATCGGTCTAAATTGGAAAACAGAAGATCAAGAGACGGGTATGTTGAGGGCTGTCGTCATCACCATAGCTTTCGCCACTGTACCACCATTTTGAACTCATGAACTATTTGTTGCAGGATGTGCTCCAACAAAACAGAAGTGTAAGCCATAAAAAAAGAAATAAAGAAGATCCAGGAAAACAGGGAATTCCAGGAGAACGAGAAAGATTATTGTAAGGGTGACAGCCAAGTCCCAGGACAATGGCTGTGTGGCAGCATGAAGAGCAACCAGCCCAGAGAGAAGAGAAGAGTGGCCACTTGGAAGGATGTCTCCAAGGAAAAGCATTGCAACTGATAGATTAACTACTGTGATTGAAGATATTAGAAGGTGTGGGAAGGATTAGCAAAAGGCACAAAGAACGCCGAGCAATTTTTAAAAAGAGCATTACTAACTTTAGGGAAAACAAAAACTAGAAAATATAATCATAGTTTCTTAAGTGCTCAGCTATGAATAATATTGAGTAGTCATAAAAATGTAAATGTCAAATATTCATTTAACCACTATTGTTTTAACCCACAGTGGTATCAGAGAATTAAATCCTCATGTGCTAAATAGAAAGTCAGTAGATAATGTCTCAAATTGATTAACAAAAAGCTATTAATATTATTTAGAAATACAAGGATGTGTAAACCCCAGAAGGAACAGCTAGAGGCAGGCAAGAGGGGATGGAAGGGTGAAGCAGAAAACTGCTGTCTTTTATTATACACCTTTTTGTGACTATTTGCCTATTTTTTTATTTTTTATTTTTTTGAGACAGGGTGTTGCTCTATTACCTGGGCTAAAGTGCAGTGGTGTTATCAGAGCTCACAGCAACCTCTAACTCGTGGACTCAAAAGATCCTCCTGCCTCAGCCTCTGAAGTACTGGGACTACAGGCACAAGCTACCATGCCCGGCTGATTTTTCTATTTTTTTGTAGAGATGGGGTCTCTCTTGCTCAGGCTGGTCTCAAACTCCTGGGCTCAAGCAGTCCTCCTGCCTTGGCCTCCCAAAGTGCTGGGATTACAGGCATGAGCCACTGCACCTGGCCTGACTTTTAAAATTTTGTGGCTACTTTGATAGAAATCAAAATTAATTTCAAAAAGGGAGAAGAGCACTCCAATCCATTCTGTGAGGCAAGAAGCCCAGTGAGGATAGGAGGAGAAAGAAAGATTATAAGCCAATCTCACTCATAAACATAGATGCAAATATTCTAAGTGAAATATTAGCAAACAGAACCCAGCAGTGCACAACATATGAACTCAACCTGCTTATGGTGTATCATACCAAGAATTCAAGCTTGGTTTAACATTAGAAAATCTTTACATGTTGTTCACCACTGTAACAGATTAAAGGAGGAAAACATTATGATTATCCAAATAAATGTAGGAAAAGCATTTGATAAAATTCAATCCCAATTTATTTAAAACAACAACAACAATTTAGAAATCTGGGAATAAAAGAGAACTTCATTAATCTGACAAAGAGTATCCACCAAAACCCCAGAGAAAACATTCTTAATGGTGAAATGCTACAAACATTCTTTTAAAATAAAAAATGATGACATTTTGGGCTGGATGATGTAAATGAATAAATAAATGAAATCAGAAATGAGACAGGTTTGGCGGCTTTCATTGCTTTCTGTGTGACATTATACTGGTGATTGTAGCTAGTGCAACAAGACTAGAAAAAAATTTAAGACATAAAAATCAGAAAAGAACAACCAGAACTGTCATTATTCACAGATGATATGATTGTCTACATATCAAATCCAAAAGACTCTATAGCTAAATTATTATAATTCATAAGAGAGTTTGGCAAAGAGGTTGGCTATTATGTTAATACAAAAATCACTTGCAAGCCATGCATGCTTACACCTGTAATCCTAGCACTCTGGGAGGCTGAGGCAGGAGGATCATTTGAAGTCAGGAGTTTGAGACCAGCCTGAGCAAGAGCAAGACACACGCACACCCCACCCCTCCCATCTCTACTAAAAATTGAAACAATTAGCCAGGCATGATGGCACGTGCCTGTAGTCCCAGATATTCAGGGGGCTGAGGCAGGAGGATCACTTGAGCCCAGGAATTTGAGGTTGCTGTGAGCTAGGCTGATGCCATGGCACTCTAGCTAGGCAACACAGTGAGACTCTGTCTCAAAAAGGAAAAAAGAAAGAAGACTCAAATTACTAAAATTAGGAATGAAATTAGGGAAATTACTACCAACTTCAGATATAAAACGGATTATAAGAGAATATTATGAACAATTGTATGGTAATGGATTAAATAACCTAGAAGAAATGGACAAATTCCTAGAAATACACAAACTACCAAATTTGACTTAAAAAAATAGAAAACCTGAATAGACCTCAACTACAAGATGGAATCAATAATTTTCAAACTTCCAATAAAGAAAAGGTTATCATATACAAAAGAATGAAATAGGACCCCTATCTCCTACCGAATACAAAAATTAATTCAAGATGGATTAAAGACTTAAATATAGGACCTGAAACAATAAAAATTCTAGGAGAAAACCTAGGAAAAGAATTTATGACTAAGACCTAAAAAGCAAATGCAACAAAAACAAAATAGACAAATGGGATTTAATTAAACGAAAAAGCTTCCACACACAGCAAAAGAAATAATTTATGGAGTGAACAGACAACCTACAGGAGAAAATATTTGCAAACTATGCATCTGCCAAAGGACTAATATCAAGAATCTACAAGGAACTCAACTCAACAACAACAGCAACAACAAAAAACCCCCAAAACAAATAACCCCATTAAAAAATGGGCAAAGGACATGAACAGATATTTTTTAAAAGAAGCCATACAAATGCCCAACTAGCATATGAAAAATGTTCAACACCATTAATCATTAGAGAAATGCAAATTAAATACAGTGAGATATGTCTTTAGTCAGAATAGCTATTATTAAAAAGTCAAAAAATAACAGATGTTGGTGAGGATGCAGAGAACAGGGAATGCTCATACACTGTGGGTGGGAATGTAAATTAGCACAACCTCTGTGGAGAATACTATGGAGATTTTTCGAAGAATTAAAAATAGAACTACCATTGGATCCAGCAGTCCCATTACTAGGTATCTACCCAAAGGAAAAGAAGTCATTGTATCAAAAAGATACCTGCACTTGTATATTTATCACAGCACTATTCATAATAGCAATGATATGGGATCAACCTAAGTGTCCATCCGTGGACGATTGGGTAAAGGAATGTGGTATACACCATGGAATACTACTCAGCTATAAAAAAGAATGAAACCATGTCTTCTGCAGCAACATGGATGGAATTGGAGGCCATTATCTATAGTGAAATAACTCAGAAACAGAAAGTCAAATACTGCATGTTCTCACTTATAAGTGGAAGCTAAATAACATGGACACATGGACACACAGAGTGGAATAATAGATGTTGGAGACTCAGAAGAGCAAGAGGGTCAAAGCAGGTGAGGGATGAAAAATCACTTAATGGGTGCAATGTACACTATTCGGGTGATGTTTACACTAAAAATCCAGACTTCACCACTATGCACCATTACATTTATCCATGTAATGAAACTGCACTTGTACCCACTAAACCTATAAAAATTTTTTAAAAATAAAAAAAGAAAAGGCTAGGACAAAATTGTTTCACTGATGAATTCTCAGATACTTAAAGAAGAATAAAAAATCTTTCTCAAACTCTTCCAAAAAATAGAGTATACCTTACAACTCATTCTGTGATGCTAGTATTGTCGTAAAACGAAAGCCAAAGTGATCACAAGGTAGGAAATCTATAGACCAACATCCCTTGTGAATATAGATGCAAATATCCTCAACAGAATACTAGCAAATCAAATCTAGAACATATTAAAAAGATTATACATCATGGCAACATGGGATTTATCCTGGGAAAGCCAGCAAGGGTGGTTCAACATGAAAACGAATCAATGTACCATGCACTGTGGGCCCGGGACGAGTCGGCTGCTAAGCAGGACAGGCAGCGGCGGCAAAAACACTCAGTGAGCCGGATACATGTCCTAGGTGGGCGGCATGTGGCCCGCAGGCCGTAGTTTGAGGATGTCTGCAAATCATCTCTAGATTAAGTATAATACCTAATACAATGTAAATGCTGTGTAAATAGTTCTTTTTTTCTTTTTGAGACAGAGTCTCACTCTGTTGCCCAGGCTAGAGTGCCATGGCATCAGCCTAGCTCACAGCAACCTCCAACTCCTGGGCTCAAGCGTTCCTCCTGCCTCAGCCTCCCGAGTAGCTGGGACTACAGGCACATGCCACCATGCCTGGCTAATTTTTTGTATATATTTTTAGTTGGCCAATTAATTTCTTTCTATTTTTAGTAGAGATGGAGTCTTGCTCTTGCTCAGGCTGGTCTCAAACTCCTGACCTTGAGCGATCCTCCCACCTTGGCCTCCCAGAGTGCTGGGATTACAGGCATGAGTCACTGCGCCCGGCCTAAATAGTTCTTATATTTTATTGTTTAGGGCATAATGACAAGGAAAAAAGTCTGTACATGTTCAGTAGAGATTCCACCATCCATTTTTTTTAATACTTTCTGCTTGTGGTTGGCTGAATCTACAGAT
>CAUYPO010055622.1:0-14650 GCA_963574435.1 Cheirogaleus major
TCAATCTCCTGGGCTCAAGCGATCCTACTGCCTCAGCCTCCCGAGTAGCTGGGACTACAGGCATGCACCACCATGCCCGGCTAATTTTTTCTGTATATATTTTTAGTTGGTCAATTAATTTCTTTCTATTTTTAGTAGAGACAGGGTCTCACTCAGGCTGGTTTTGAACTCCTGACCTTGAGCGATCCGCCCCCTTCGGCCTCCCAGAGTGCTAGGATTATAGGCGTGAGCCACCATGCCTGGCCTCTTTCCTTTTTTTTTGAGGCAGGGTCTTTGTCTCCTAGGCTGAAGTTCAGTGGCACGCTCATAGTTCACTACAGCATTCAACTCCTGGGCTCAAGCAATCCTCCTTCCTCAGTCTCTCGAGTAGCCAGAACTGCAGGTGCATCCACACATCCACACAATTTTTCCATTTTTTGTAGAGACAGGGTCTCACTAATTTGCCTAGGCTGGTCTCAAACTCCTGGGCTCAAGCTATCTTTCAACCTCAGCCTCCCAAAGTGTGAGAATTACAGGTATGAGCCACTGCACCAAGCCTGGAAGCATCTTTTTCAAAGAAGAGTATAAAAGCAACATGTACTAGTTCTAAAAGTTAAAAGTACAGAGGTATAAAAGTAAAAATTGAAAGGCCTCTTGTCTCCATTAAAATTCATACTGCAAATCACTTTAAAAAGATTGATGTGTGTTCTTCCTGACGTTTAAATACATCTGTTAAAATGTACATATAGTATTATATAGAATTAGGATTTATAGTTATCCACATTATTCTAGAAAATGTCTTCTTCAGTGATAAATCTTGTGCATCTTTGCGTGTCAATATAAAAATTACCATTTCTTGAGCATTTTCCATGTGTCAGACACTACCTCACACACCCTAGGAGGGACATATTGTTCCCATTTACCTTAGACACAGGAAAGTAACTTGTCAAAACTAGGGTCAGAGCTATATTTTACAAAAGCATGCTCCAGTGGCGCAATCGGTTAGTGCGCGGTACTTATACAGAGCTACATTTTACAAAGTATTCCTTGCTGTGTATGTGTCTGAGATGTTCCACTCTTAACAGACATTTGTTTCTAGTTTTTGCTATTATAAATAATCCACAGTGAACATTCTTGTATATACATCTATCTTCATACACTTGTATGATTAAATCTTTAGGATATGTTTCTATAACTGGGTTACCTTGGTCAAAATGAATGGAAATTGTAAATACTGATAGCAGATTGCCATCCAGATAGATTGCAGTAATTTACACTCCCAGCTCCAGTGAATGAAAGGGCTTGCTTTCCCATACCCTTGTTGGCACCAACACATTGGATTTGGATAAACTTTCAAATCCAAGAAAATTAGGTATATGCCCAATAGCTACAAATGTGGGTTTTGAATATTGGGGAAGAATTTCATGAGGTTTAGTTTGAGGAAAGAAGGCATTCTTTCATAAAAATGAGTCATAAAAATTGGTTTTTATGATTTTATTATTTTAATATATATTTTATCTGTTCTTTAAATAATGAATGCTAGTGGAAAATAATTCTCTCACCCCTGTGTCCAGCCACCCAGTTCATGTCTACAGAGGCAAATCCTTATGTCAGCTTCTTGTATACCTCTCCAGAGGAATTCCATAATTAAAAAGCCTGCAAATACAGTAAAATGCACACAACAGAAACATACCTCCTTTTAAAAAGGATGGAGCAGCTAGACGTAAGTGCCACACGGTCGAGGATCACATCTGTTTTTTACTGATCACTGTGTCCCTGATGCCTCCAGTGCTGCTTGGCATGTAGTAGGTGCCCAATAAGTGTTGGATGAATGCCTTAATAATACCATAACGACTGTTGGTGCTTGTATTTGCAGTATGGGGCTCGTCTGCAGACTTCAGATTCATTTCTGAGATTTCCTTCACCCCTAACATCATCTCTGTGCACTGATAATAACCCTGCAGGTAAGAGATTGGCCGTTCTTCTTTTTCTCTGTAAACAGAATTTGCTGTTATTAGGTTACCTTTGTAGTAGTTATAATTAAATGGGTTTCATAACTAGAAACAGAATTTGCAAGTTGAAAGAGACCTCAAATTCATGTATTATATTAATGGTTTGATTTGCCACCCAGTGCCAGAATCTTTTCTACCATATCCAATCAGTGCTTGAGCACTTGGAGTGATGGGAACTCACTATCTGAAAACAGATGTTTAACACTTCCGGTTGTTGGAAAGTGCTAAAGCTTATCAACAGCTAACATTTATTAAGCACTTACTGTGTGCTGGGTATTGGGTTAAATGCTTGCATGTGTTTTCCGTTTAATCCTTACAGTGATCCTGTGAAGTCAGGTTAGTATCTACATTTTGCAGATAGGAAACTGAGTGGCCTGCAGTTTCTTGCTCGGTCCCACTCAGGCAGTGGTGGAATGAGGGCAGAACCCATTCGGGTGGCCTGCAGCCTGTGCTCCCCTGTACTCCCCTGCCTCCCACGGGTCTTGCTGCTCCATTCAGGAGTACCATAGACCCCACAGAACGGCCCCTTTGGCAGTGGGCGGCAGCAGGTATGTCTCTCCCACTCTTAATTGAGCCTCACTATGAAGAAGCTTATGAAAGTAATGGACTACAGGAAAATGTATTCTGTTGACAAGACACTTAAGCTCGCACACACCAGGAACGATGTAAATGAAAATCAAACCGAGATACCATTTTCTCCTATCAGATTGGCAAAGCTCAAGAAAGTTGAGGCTGTGGGGAAGTAGGCACTCACCTACGTAGCTGGTGGGACTGTAAATTGCTACAACCTCTGTGAAGGGCAGATTAGCAATATGCATCAAAATTCCAAATGAATGTGCCATTCCACGAAGCTGTTCTACTTCTAGGAGTTAATCCTACAGAAACTCTGGCTCACATGAAATAGGTTGCAGCATTGTTAGTGATGGCAAAGACAGAGACAACTTAAGTGTCCATTAATAGGAAACTGGTGAAATAATTATGCTACATCTCTAATAGAATACTAATTATCCCTAAGAAAGGAGGAGGAAGCTCTTCATGTACTGAGGCTGATCTTCAAGATATATTGTTCAGTGAAATAAACGAGAGGCAGAATAGTATATATAGTGTGTATTTGTTTCCAAAAGGAGAAATAAATAATAACAATTTATTTTGCATACCTATTGCTTTTATTTGCATAGAACATTTCCAGAACGATAAGCAAGACACTTCATTTTGGTTGCCTCTGGGGAAGGGGACTGGTGGTAGCTGGGGGTAAGACAGGCATTGGAGGAAGATTTTGCTCTCTTTTTGTGCCTTCTGAATTTTGAATCTCATGAATTTTGAATACCTATTTGGAAAATAATTTAAAACCCTATTTTAAATATATTGCATATTTGTGTTGTAATTCATTTTGCAACTTTATCTAGGTTACAATTTTTTAGTTGCCATTGGACAGTTGACAAATTTCTTCTCTTGTATTTTTTTTCCCTTGGGAATGTTATGATTTCCAGCATTTCTAGTGAACCAGGCTGTTAAGTGCACCAGAGAAATAAATTTAGAAGAGTGTGAAAAAATTGAAGCCCTTGGCATGGCTTATTACAGCAGCCCTGAAATTTTGAGGGTAAGAATTATTTTGAAGTGGAACTGATTCATTAGGTATATTTTCTGTTCTTTGTATTAAAATATGACAAGCATAGAATAATTTCAGTACATGATTGACACTCATTGAAATTTCTTTTCTCCAATACTTTGGTATCAGTGATTATTGAAATAATCCTTTAAAAAAATTTTATTTTCATACAGTTAGCTCATTTTGTTTTCATTCATTTTTTCCTTCTTTTGTTCATTTTGATGGTAACCAATAATGTCTCAGTCTCCTGAAATAAAACGAAATCTTAACAACTAAATACTTTAGAAATCATATAAATGTCTTAATGTCTGACAGAAATAATCATATTAGTACCAAAAAGCTCTCTCTTAGAAACAGCCCCGAAAAGAAGAGAGAATCTACTCTCTGGCAGACGAAAGAACAGCGAGGAAAGGGCAGGAAACAGAAGAGGGCACAGAGATGAAGGGGCCCCTTCTTGCCAGTGGCAGTGACCGAAGCCTGAACTGAATAAACGAATGAGGTGGACGGTCGCAAGGGGAGAAGACATTTTTCAGTGATTAAAAACCACATGATTATTGTCAAACCCCCCCCCTTTCCTTTTTTTGGGTGTGCAGGGATAGGCTGGTCCGTGGCACCATTATTCATCTGAGCTTCTGCTTTTAGAATCAAGTTTAACCTTTTCCTCTCCCTTCCCCTTCCTTCTCCCTATTTTTATAAGTCAGCCATCTAGGCCTGTGAATTCTTCAGTTAATTTGACTTCTCACGGTTGTCCTGAAGTAGTCCTGAACATAGTCCCAGAAGTATTCTCTTGGGCATCCAGGTGCACTTCTCTTTTGGTACAAGCCTCCCAAACATGTCTATTTTTTCACCGCCTCAAAGCTCTCAGTGGCTTAATAGGGCGTCTTGTGATGAGGTTGGGAGAGATGGGGGACAGGGCACGAAGGAAGGTGGAACCCTCAGAAAGAGAGTGCCAGTTGTATGCGGGAGGTTGGAGCTTGGCATCGAGGGGACTTGGGCAGAAAGACCAGTTAGGAGGCTGTGGAAATGCTCAGGTAAGCAATGGTCGCCTTCCAGGGAGGACAGGCGCAGCGATAGTGACCAAGAGGGCAGTACCTGTGCCTTCCCCACAGTGCTTATGGCAGTGATGGCCACTTGGAAACACGAAGTAATGACAGTGAAGCATGGAGCCTTCCTGAGACTGCTTGTTGAGTTTCAATCTGAAGGAAATGAATGTAGACAGAAAATGCTATGTTACCTCTTTGATTACAACATAAACGTGTAGATGCAAAGTCTTGATCAAGGAAAGTCTGTTTTCCTCTTTGTGAAATCTTTGGTAAGATAAATATGCTCTTTAACCCAAGGTCTGAAAAAGCAATGAAAATGCTTCTCTTTGTTGTACTTAACACAATTTGTTATGGTTTCTTTTTGTCTAGGTGCCTAATTCAAGGACAAAGGTAAGAGCATTTCTTAATGGAAAGTAAGATAGCTTATAATACACTGTCTTGTTTCTGAGCCATTTGAAATGAATATAGTTATAGTTAGAAGGGTACCTTGTTGCCAATAACAAATACATCTGTCAAAAAGCAAGCGTAGGTGAAGTAAGGAAACTCCTTAGCACGCGCCCCTTTGGAATCACACTTCAGGATTTCCAGCTCCCTCACTTGTGGTTCCACACTCTTCTATGTTTAAGAGACGATGTCTTGACTGGTAATGGTGTGGCTGACTTCTGGACATTCAGGGTGTCCCTTGCTCTCAGTCTTTTGTCAGGAAAGTTGGCCAGCTCCCAGGATGCTGTCTGTCCAAAGTAGAAGCTGTAAACGTTTTGCTCCGTGGGTGTGCACACACATGTAGGAGGTGTGCACTCGCAGAGTGTACCTTCAGGGGTTGATGTGAGGGTAGATTCTATTCAAAGCCTCATCACCCCCAGCCCGGGGGTTCTTTTGAGCTGTGGTCAGGAGGCCAAGGCCTCCGTGGATATAGCAGAGAGAAAGAACATGGATCCTCTGCTCCAGGGGTCCTCAAGCTTTTTAAACAGGGGACCAGTTCACTGTCCCTCAGACCGTTGGAGAGTGTGCACTGTGGGCCCGAGACGAGTCGGCTGCTAAGCAGGACAGGCAGTGGCGGCAAAAACAACCGGTGGGCCGGATAAATGTCCTCGGCGGGCCACATGTGGCCCGTGGGCTGTAGTTTGAGGACGCCTGCTCTACTCCCTGTTCTAGGGTCTGTGCCCTAGGCCTGCCTGTGAACACAGTCCCCAAGGAAGTCTGAGGTGATGGCTTTGTCATAATCTCCCAAAGCCTGTGGAGCTGGTCAGCGTAGGTCCAAAACTCAGCTTTGCCATTGTGTTCTTGTCTGACTGACCCCTCAGTCTCCCTTTGTTGAGTGGATGGTGAGTGTCTGTGCAGAGGCTCGCACAGCTGAGTGGGAGCATGCGCACAGGAAGCACTGGGGACAGTGACACACCGACCGTAATCAGCTTCATTAAGTCTCTGGGCAGAAACATATGTTTGAGGGAGTTTAGAAGGAAATAGCCATGTGATTTTGGATTTCACACTAGTGTGTGTGGGCAGGATTCCCTCATCTGTGAAGGTGTTTTCAAACTTGCTTCAATTATAGAGCCCTTTTTTCTTTTTTCTTTTTTTTTTTAAACATAAATACAGGTTTTTAATTTTTTCTCATAATTCCCTCGAGTTCTGGAAGCTAGGGGACTGCAATGCTATTCCTCTTGCAACCTGGTAAAAAAACAAAACAAAACAAAAAAACCACAAGATCAAAGGGATTTGGACTTGCCTATGCTCAGAAGACTTTTTAAGACCCTGAGCAGGTATTAGCACCCAGATCTCCCCCTCCAGGTTGAGTGGTCTGCCCAATACCATGTGGCTGTCAGGACACACTTGCAATGATGTATGCAAAAGCACTGTAAACTTCACCCATAAGTAGGCATCTCTCCACTCAGACTCACCAAGAATATTGTCTTCAAAAGTCAAAATTGTCGGCCGGGCGCGGTGGCTCACGCCTGTAATCCTAGCACTTTGGGAGGCCGAGGCGGGAGGATTGTTTGAGCTCAGGAGTTCAAGACCAGCCTGAGCAAGAGCGAGACCCCGTCTCTACCAGAAATAGAAAGAAGTTATTTGGACAGCTAAAAAAATATATATAGAAAAAATCAGCCAGGCACAGTGGCGCATGCCTGTAGTCCCAGCTGCTCAGGAGGCTGAGGCAGGAGGATGGCTTGAGCCCGGGAGTTTGAGGTTGCTGTGAGCTAGGCTGACACCACGGCACTCTAGCCCGGGCAACAGAGTGAGACTCTGTCTCAAAAAACAAAAAAAGAAAGAGGAGGTTTGGAGAATTGATCAAGAACCACTATAAGCTTTATCTATAAGGTCTGAATTTTCATAACGATAATATACCCACGTATTGCTTATGTAATTAAATATTAAAACTTTTTTAAAAACCCCGTTGATATACAGATTTCTCATTTCTGACATGTGCCCCTGAGCAAGGACATGAAGTATTCAAAGGCCTTCAAAGGTTCCTGAACCCCCAGCCGCCCCCTGCCTACCGTCGCAGCAGCTCCCGTGGCGACATGTCTTTGGCTCCTTCTTCATCGCTCTGGTTGTCACTGCTGCTGGTGCTTTCAGAACTACTACTTCTCTCGGATTTTTTATTCTTTTGCTTGCTTTTATGTTTGTGCTTCCTGTGTTTCTTTTTCTGTAAGAAAAAACAAAGTGGGGGAGGGGAGGACAAATGGGTGTTTTCCTCCCTAATCCAGTACAATGAAAGGCGAATGAGGCATTTGTTTGATGGAGTCTTTCAAAAACAAAATTATTGTTATTATTATTATTTTTAGAGACAAGGTCTTGTTCTGTCACCCAGGCTGCAGTGCAGGGGTGCTGTCACAGCTCACTGTAACCTCGACCTCCTGGACTCAAGCGATCCTCCTGCCTCAGCCTCCCCAGTAGCTGAAACTACAGGTGCATGCCACTGCGCTGGGCTAATTTTTTTGTTTTTTGTAGAGACCAGGTCTTGTTATGTTGCCCAGGCTGGTCTCGAACTCCCGGCCTCATGCAATCCTCCCACCTTGGCCTCGCAAAGTGCTGAGCTTATAGGTGTGAGCCACTGTGCCCAGCCAAAACCAAAACTTTTTAACCTCCTTGAGAGCAGTTAGCAGTTAGCCTCACCAGGGCAGACCAGGAGCAGACGGCTGTGCACACTTTCAGCCCTGCACAAACCAACCCGGCCCATCCTCTAGCAACAGACACAGCAGAACCAAACAGGCGCAGGCGGGATCCCATCTTGACAGTGAGCTACCTGTGCTGCCTCCTGTGAACACGACTGGTTTATTTCGTTAGGCATCTGAGGAACTACTCATCGGGATGGCACACCTTGGAAACTGGCAGGTGGTTAGCGAGCAGAAGTCACACGGGTAAGGCGCATGGATTTGGGGTTCAAGCCTGCCGGCACACCTTTTAACTTCAGTCACCCTCTCTGCTCGGGAATCCTTATGATTTCTGGCAGCCAATAGTGGAGCTGTTTCCAACCCTTCCCCCACTAGCGCAGACCACCGCGGGTCCCCAACAATGACATTAACCTCATGAGAAGCCCATGCCAAACCCCAAAAGGAGACCTGGATGGTGAGCTAAGAGAGGCGGACACAGAAAGCACAGGCTGCTCCTGCTATCCAGGTTTCCTTCTACTTCAAATGGCAAGTGACAGGCTAAAGCCTCAAATTGTAAGAGTGACAAAGTAGTTGAGAAATGTTCAAAATAAAACTTCCATTTAACATTGAATGAATAATCAATAAATACTGCTTTATTATTTAGTACCCAGCCATTGCTCTAAGATCCTTAAATGCCCTTTTTCCTACTTTTTAAGGTTCACCAAAAAAAATTTTTTTTAAAGTACAACAGAACAAATTAAAATATTCTGTCCCGAAAGAAAAACAAAGTTTCTGAAAAATCACACATTTATATTGAATGTCAACATTTTTGTCAGAGCACAGAGAGACCTGTGTGGCCTCATCTTGGTCACAAGATACTGTCTTCGGCCGGTGACTGGAATTCTGTGCCGCTCCTGGGGGCTTATCTGGCCAACAGAAGCAGGAGCGTCAGACCCCAAACTGATCCTGCGACACCTAGAAGTCTCTTACCTTCTCTTTCTTTCGTTTGTGCTCTTTCTTGGTCTTGTGTTTTTCTTTGGTTTTTTTGTGTTTCTCTTTTTGAGGTTCCTCAAGTTTCTGACGAGCATCTGAAATACAAATGTAATAAACACAGGACCTATAGGAGAAAAATAAAGACTGACTACAAAAAAAAGTAAGTTCCTAAGTTACTGCATTAGGAGCCTGATGTATGAGAGATGTTTATCACTGAGGAAGAGCTCTTGCCCTTTGATTTGCATGTGCCTGATACACAAACAGATTAGCACACGGCTTTGCAGCTATATTTAGAAGCCGCCAGACACTTCAACAAAACCCGATCCAATCAGTAACCAGCCAGAGCCTTGTCTGCCAGATGAAGATAAGTCAGACCAGAATGCCCATAAGCCTTCTGTAACTTAACATCCTCAGGTAAGCTCAGAGACAGGCCGGCACTGGAAACTCAGCTCTGTCTCCAGCTCTGTGATCTTTCGTGCATTGCCTGACCTCGCCAAGCCTCAGTTTCTCCATGTATAAAATGGGCACAATAAGAATCCCTGTCCTTTTAGGGACAGGGAGTGGATTAGACAGGACCATGCACATGAATTCTGGACCTCGCCCAGAGTCTGGCACATAAATGTCAGCTCTTCTTACATTATCCTCATTTTTTAAAAACACATTTTATAAGAATTTGTCTTGTGGGTGGAAACAACTGAAAAAGTAGTATCAAAACAACATGATGTACATAATCATTAAAGACAACTCAAGCAGCGGGATGCGCCAAGATGCTCTATCTCCAAATTCAGACCAAATGTTTTCATGGGGAATTAATTTCCAGGTAATCAAAACAAAAATTCACAACCGTCGAAGCAGGATGAGTCATCAATCATTTTTTCAAGACGATTCGGCAGTCTGCATATCTTCCAAACCCAGTTAAGAGGTGCCTGCGACTTTCTAGTCCTACGGTTTGTCAGCTTTTTCAAAATTTGACCTCCCCAAACTTTTCTTTTAATGCTCGTTTTTGAACAACCATTTCCCTAAATAACCCATAGACCAAATTAAGTTATTAACTATTACAAGGGTATCAAGGACGTTACGGGAAAGGGACACAGATAACTTAGCTTTCAAGTGCTGACACTAATTTTAAATGAAGGACCTGAATAACTAAAGCAAATGAGAAACATTTTCACTGCAATTTTTTAGAACTTCATGCCTTTTTGTCTCTGCTTTTTATCATGTCTTTGAAAGCTGGGTTAGTTAGCTACACCAGTATTTGTATGTGGGTACTGTGGGAAACTATAAATAATAAAATTATATGTTATTTAAACATCTGGGCCTTCTTACAGATGTTCATGCCCTTAAGGAGAAGATAAACCAGTCTACACATTTTAACACAAAATGCCAATTTAAGATGGCACTGCACAGAAGCTGTTAATAGATACTGTGGGAGGGGTTGGACTGCATTTACTTCTGAAAAGACAGATTTGATTTTATTTGCTGTATCAGCCAAAGAAGAAAAGAGTCTTAAAATATCCTTCTCCCTGCAATTCCCCTCTCATCTTTGCATGCTAGATTTTTGCTTTTTTTTTTTTCCTTTCTTTTTTCCTTAAGCTCTGTTGGACATGAAAACTTTTATCTCTATAAGTGATAAAATTTAAGATACTTAGGACCCTACTGTAAACATCTAAAATTAAGGGGGAAAAAGTTTAAAGGTGTCTGAAGCTATATACAGCAGCAACCACCATTCAGGCACTAGGTGGAGACAACGGGTTTCAAAGCCTGCCTGGAAACAGGTAAAACAGAAACAGGCAGGCACAGATTAGAGGGTGTTGGAGCTGTCAATCTCAGGGGAGACACCTGTCCATGCAAAGAGGTGAACCAAAGAGACCGGCACTCACTCGGGCAGAAGACAGGAGGCAGGCGTGGGCCGAACTCTTCCCTTTCGTCAATCTGCACCTTTTGTATCAGGAAGGAAGGAGCCAAGGGAGGTGCCGGCTCCTGGGGTGCTGGCTCAAGAGCTGAAAAACACCAGGGTATTAATGTCATTCATTTGCCCAATGTGAATGTGTCAGAGTCTTTTGTCAATGTCTGTTGCCGCCAGATCACGAGTGCTCTTCTTCACCGCTTTGCTAAACTAGACCACGAGCATCCGGGGCTGCAGCACAGGGCGGTAACTGCACCAACGGGCACGCACTCTGGATCCCCTGAGACCTGGGTCAAAACATGTCCCCGAGGAAGGGCCACCTGAGAAGAAATAAGAACTTATAGGCCGGGCGCAGAGGCTCACGCTGTAATCCCAGCACTCTGGGAGGCCCGGGCGGGAGGATTGCTTGAGCTCAGGAGCTCGAGACCAGCCTGAGCAAGAGCAAGACTCCGTCTCTACTAAAAACAGAAAGAAATTAGCTGGACAACTAAAAATATATAGACAAAATGAGTCGGGCATGGTGGCGCATGCCTGTAGTCTCAGCTACTCGGGAGGCTGAGGCAGGAGGATCACTTGAACCCAGGAGTTTGAGGTTGCTGTGAGCTAAGCTGACGTCACAGCACTCTAGCCCAGGCTACAGAGCAAGAGTCTGTCTCAAGAAAAAAAAAAAGAACTTATAAACAGGGATATATATTTTTAGTTGTTTGGCTAATTTCTTTCTGTTTATAGTAGAGACGGGGTCTCGCTCTTTCTCAGGCTGGTCTCGAACTCCTGACCTAGAGCGATCCTCCCCTGCCTTGGCCTCTCAGAGTGCTAGGATTATAGGCAAACAGCTCTCTTTTTAAATGAACATTTTTTTTTTTGTTTTTTAATTCTTCTCACCTAGGATACGTTGGAAAATTACCAACCACAGCTAGCTAAAAAAAATACAGAGATTTATACCAAATAGAAAAAAAAACTCTGCTCCACCCCAATTAAAAACATAAAACATTAAACATCTTTGACTGCCAGTTATCCTGGTTTAAAATTATAAACAAAGCAGCAGCTTCCCTGGAGACAGCATCATTTTCTCCCTTAGATCCCCAAGTCTGAAACGCTGACGTACCCTGAGCCACAGATGATGTTTCCCCCGAGTTTGTCTCCTGGGGACTCTGGAGGTTGGCTTCCCCAGTGACCTCCTGATCATCCTCGCTGCCACCCTGCTCGTCCTCAGAGGACGAGGACTTCTCATCCGAGGAGCTAGCAAAGATAGCCTTGAACAGGTCCATGGACGGGCGGCCACCGTCTCCTTCAGTCTGTGGGTCCACACCTTTGCTCACCACCTGTGTTAGCAGTGAAGTGAGAGTTAGGAATACAGAAACAAGGGTAAAAGGGAGCCAGCATTCTAGAACACACTCACAGACGCACACGCACACATATTTATGTTTGTGCTCGAGGACACGGGTATCCAGAACCATGCTCCACCTAACTAAGCAATGATTACTCACACAGCATTAATTTCTGTGGGGTTTCTGAGTCAATAACTGTAGCATATGTTGATTAGGTCAAAGCAACTGGGGCCTCTCACGGAGACTGGTCATTAATTGGAATTGCAAAGGGTCCACATAGTAGAGCCCAGTGCCTCCCTGTCCTATTTTCAAACTTAGGGATTCGAGCAACTCAGCAAACCCCAAACAAAATAAACTCAAATTTTTAAAATATAACAATCATTTTTAAATGAACCTATTATTAGAAAAACCAACTTTTTATTAAGTTTAACTTTTAATCACTAAAGCAGTCATTTGAAAAGCTCCGATGGATATGTTCTCTCTTTTCTCTGCAAGAGGATACTTATTATTTGGAACATTATATTGTCCGATACAAATACATTGAATTTCGCTTCTACGGTTAAGGCTAAGCGATAGCCACTCTAGGGAGAGAGTCATACAGCCTCTCCTGAGATGATTACAGCTGTGATCGAATTGTTAGACTGCAAAGCAGGTGTTAGCAAACTGCAGCCCATGGGCCAAATCCCACCTGCCGCTTGTCACCGTGAATAGAGTTTCATACTCAGTGGTTCACGTATTTGCCTGTTTCTTTCACACTCGACGGCAGAAATGAATAGCTACAATAGTGACTGTATGGCCCACAAAGCCCAGAGTTTTCCTAGCCCTTCACAGTGTGCCGCCCCGGCTACCGAGCGATGAGGAGAAAGCATCGCCTTAGAGAAAGGCAAAGGCCAGGCTGGGCACGGTGGCTCACGCCTGTAATCCTAGCACTCTGGAAGGCCGAGGCGGGAGGATTGCTCAAGGTCAGGATTTCGAAACCAGCTTGAGCAAGAGCGAGACCCCGTCTCTACTAAAAATAGAAAGAAATTAATTGGCCAACTAAAAATATATAGAAAAAATTAGCCGGGCATGGTGGCACGTGCCTGTAATCCCAGCTACTAGGGAGGCTGAGGCAGGAGAATCGGTTGAGCCCAGGAGTTTGAGGTTGCTGTGAGCTAGGCTGATGCCACGGCACTCTAGCCTGGGCAACCGAGTGAGACTCTGTCTCAAAAAAAAAAAAAAAAAGAAAAGAAAGGCAAAGGCCACAGCCGGCCTAGCAAAGAGAACCTGGAAGCCCCGAATACCTTATCCGAGAGTGACTCCGGCATACCCTCCTTCTCTTTGCTTACTGAGGGACTGGACTCTTGTTTAGGTGGACCGACTTTTGATCGAGCCAAACTTAAAAATTCACTAATGGAGTCTTCTTTCTTTTCTTGTTTAGACGTATCCCACCTGGATGGTTTCCTTGATTCTGAAAGGCAGGACACGGGCATAACATCAGAATTTTAGCAAGCAGAAGGCAAGTTCTTCGCCACTGCTTTTTCGTTCTCTCAAAACACCAGTGTGTCTAGCACAGGCTGGGCGCCCTGCGAGGCAGGGGCTGTGGCAGGGGCAGCGGCGACCCAAGAGAGTAAACATCTGGACCAACATGAGCTCATTTATCAACGCGAGCGATTCTCTTATAGAGGGGAGTATGCACCTTTAAGACCAGACGGCCTTTACCTCTGTCCTCCCAGCGGGCCAAGGGTGACGCCCTGGTCAGCCAGAGACCCGGGGAAGCCCCTACTCACTGTCGGGCCCTTGGAGCCGTGGCGCTTTTTCACTTGGTGTTTGAGTTGTGGGCAAGGAGGCCGTCTCTGGAAGCGTAAGAAAGTTGAAGACCGAGTATTTGTCACGCTTCACTCTTGGTAAGCCAACCAGAGTTGAACTGAGAGTTGGAAAAAAGGACGTCATTTTAGTGACAACCGCTGGGATAAAATGTACTTTCCACTTTCCACCTCGTATTCCCCACCAGCTATTCTGTGTGGCCAAAAGCTCCCCTAAGATACCTTTGTTCCTCAAGGCAGTTTAAGAATTCAGAATGGTTGACTGTAGGTGGAATGAGTTTTCTCTTGTCATGGTAAGAGCAAGAATTTAACTGTGAAAATGGATTGCCATTAAGGAAACGTTCTACCGATAAAAATCTACCTAAATTTTATGACAAAGTCTCTGGTTCAACTGTATATACTTTCACAAAGTATTTATAATCAGATATGAAGGTATAGAACTTTCATAAAGAGAATCAGAGAATTAGAAAATATCGGTAACATTTTAAATAGAAACCATATGAGCAACATTAAAAAGGTGGCGAGGCCAGGCGCGGTGGCTCACGCCTGTAATCCTAGCACTCTGGGAGGCTGAGGCAGGAGGATCACTCAAGGTCAGAAGTTCGAGACCAGCTTGAGCAAGGGGGGGGGGCATGGGCAATGTAGGTAACCATAATATTTGTACCCCCATAATATGCTGAAATAAAAAAAAAAAGAGATAAATAAATAAATAAATAAAAAGAGCGAGAACCTGTCCCTACTAAAAATAGAAAGAAATTAATTGGCCAACTAAAAATATACAGAAAAAAATTAGCCAGGCATGGTGGCGCATGCCTGTAGTCCCAGCTACTCGGGAGGCTGAGGCAGGAGGATCACTTGAGCCCAGGAGTTTGAGGTTGCTGTG
>CAUYPO010055623.1:0-29379 GCA_963574435.1 Cheirogaleus major
GAGTTTCATGAGGAATTGGGATTTATTCAACTTTCGTCTTACTGAAAAAAATGCTCTTGAATATATCATTTGTAGAAAATTAACCTATAGTGATTGCTCTGAAATATTATGAAAATTCTGTGGCGACTTTTAAAATATATATATATATATATATAGATAGATAGATAGATAGATAGATAGATAGATAGATAGAAAGAAATGAGGCTGAGAAAGTAGCCATGGAAGGACCGTGAATGGGTCAGATTTTCAGAATGCCGAGATATAACTAAAGATCATTTGTTTGCACATAATAGGTTCTTGACATCATATTCTACATTTATTTAAATTGAACCATCCTGGTAGTATATTAGGATAATTTAAAAATGCATATACCCTATCAAAAGTATTTAGTGCTAAATATACTGTAGCATGGTCATGTTCCTTAAGGGAAACTTCTTAAATGCTAAGAAAAACTGACTCATACTTTTGAAATCCCAGTGGCTAGGATATGGTTAAACATGCATTTTTTCAATGATAATGATGAAAAATATAAGCTCTGAGCTTTCTTATTGAGATCATTTCCCAAAAGCACATTTGCTTAATTTGTTTAAAATTTGACTAAGCTCTAAAGAATATGTTCCATCAAATAATCTTTCACTGATGGGTTGAGAAAGATAGGCTGATTGGACTTTTACAATTCTAACTTTCATTATTCCATGAATTTAATGTAGTGTCCCAGAATTCTCAATGGTAATGTAGTGTCAAATCAATACAAAACAAACTATGTGAAAATGTAGTAAATCATATATTTAAAAAAAAGACTTTCTGAAGTAATTATGCTAAGGATATGTAAGCTTGTCTAATGTAGCTATTTCCTCCTTTCCTATGGCAAAGCTTTTAGCAGCATCATTCTGTGGATCCTTTTTCTCCCACCCCAAAGATATCATTTTAAAATTGATTTTCTGGATTATGCCCAGGAATTTTGAGCATTTTAAAGAGGTTATTCCATACAGATCTTTAAGTTAATGGTTTGTAATTCTGAGGTCAGAGTCCTATGCCTTTTAAAGGATACACTCCTTATTTATAAAGCAGGGCTCATGACAACAACAGAAAGACAATTTTCTTCTATCTGCATATGTCAAGAATGAATATTGTCCTAGTCTAAATATTTGGAGATTCAAAGAGATGACTTTAATCTATAATGCATATCTTGTAATCTTTCTCTAGTTTGCTAAGATGGTTACTTGTAAATTAAAACAAACAAGAAGTAGCAAAAATAAACAAATGTCCTAATAGTATATGTAGCAAAATTTCTGTGAATAATTTTTCCCCAAAACTTATGTGCTATGACAGCTTTGTAACAACTACCACCAAAAATAGTTTAATATTGTTTCAGTGTATTTACTAAAAAAAATTTCACAAGTTCAGTCAAGCAAATGTTTAAAAATTATTTTCTGAGTTTATAGAATATCTTCTTGCCCTTTATTCAAGGAAACATGAAAACAAGAATAATATTTAGCATAGTGGCTGGAATTTTAGAAGTGTTTAATTTACATCATGAAATAAATGAAGAAATTACTAAAAGAATTAATATATAAATGAATAAAAATGAATATTACAATTTACATATTTAAGCATATTTGATAATAAATTTTTGATACAATGTATTTCTTATGGGTTATCTATCTATTACATATATGTATTATATATATATAAGAATACAAGGAATCTTCAAAGAGTTCATGGTAAATATATATTATGAAAAAACTATGCATGGATTTCAAGGTTTTTTTGCAGCAAAATAAACTTGTACCAACTTCTTATAACGTATCTGAATGGGGTCTAGTTTGAGGCACTAAGAAGAATAAAACATCAGTTTGAACAGATTCCCTACAAGCCACACAAATTTTGTTAAAATTGAAGCAGGAACAAACATCAAATTTATGATGACGCATGGGTGGAAGAATGGTGAAATGATTGATGCTTTACAAAAAGTTTGTGGGAACAATGCCCTAAAGAAATCAGCAGTTCACAAACGGATAATTCATTTTAAAAAGGGACGAGACGATGTTGAAGATGAAGACCACAGCAGCAGACCATCCACATTAATTTGAGATGAAAAACTTTATCTTGTTAATGCCCTAATTGAAGAGGACTGATGATTAATAGGACAAACAATAGCCAACACCATAGACATCTCAATTTTTTCAGCTTACACAATTCTGACTGAAAAATTAAGGTTGAGCACACTTTCCACTTGATAGGTACCAGCACTGTTTTGCCCAGATCAGCTGAAGACAAGAGCAGACCTTTCAATGGAAATTTTAAACAAACAGGATCAAGATCCTGAAGCATTTCTTCAAAGAATTGTAACAGGAGATTAAATAATGGCTTTACCAGTATGACCCTGAAGATTAAGCACAACCAAAGCAATAGGTGAAAGTTGTCCAGTTAGAGCAAAAGCAGACCAGTTAAGAACACAGGCCATGGCTACAGTGTTTTGGGATGCTCAAGGCCAATTTGCTTGTAGACTTTCAGGAGGGCCAAAGAACCAAAACATCTTATTATTGTTAGGTAGATAGTGAGGGATTCCAGG
Organism: Cheirogaleus major; assembly: GCA_963574435.1. Taxonomy (NCBI): domain Eukaryota; kingdom Metazoa; phylum Chordata; class Mammalia; order Primates; family Cheirogaleidae; genus Cheirogaleus; species Cheirogaleus major. Next base: position 2,576 of record CAUYPO010055623.1, read on the forward strand.
TCTCCTATGGATGAAAGTGGGTGCTGTTGCCCCCATCTTTGTCCTGCCTCACCCTAATTCTTCATACTTGGGAGAGGAAGAAATACCCTATGAATCTGCCAATCAGAACTTGACGCACCAGCTACAAAAGAATGCAGAGGACTCTCTAGCCCACAGGCCAAGAAGCATAGGGATCATAGAGTCCAGAAATTGACCTAGAACAACCTGCATGCGTAGTTGAGACTCAGGTCATGTGACTCCCAACTGTCCAATCAAAGTGATTCCATGGTGACCGCTAAACCATGAGGGAAGTCCCTATCCAGGCACTATAAAATGAGACACAGACCATAGACAATTTCTCTCTTTTTCTGTGCCCTTCATTTGGCTCTCCTTTTGCTACAACAGTGGGTCTGTTCATAATCTGTAGTGTATATACCATTCTCTGTAAACTTATATCTTGCTCTTGCCCTATAATCCTATCTTTCTCTCCTCAATAAACCTCATTTTCATGCTTGCCTAACTTTGGTGTGGCTGGTCATTCTTCAGCCATGAGCGCGCCAAGAACTGACATTTCAGACTGAAACCTGACATTATGAGAATGTTTTGAGATAGTTAGCAAAAGATTTAGCAGAAAAATGCCCAGGGAATGTTTATGTGAGAGTTCTCCTCCACCATGACAATGTTCTTGCTCATTCCTTTCATCAAACAAGGGCAGTTTTGTGAGAATTTTCATGGGAAATCATTAGACATCCACCTTACAGTCCTGATTTGGCTCCTTTTTACTTCTTTTTGTTTTCTAATCTTAAAAAATTCTTTAAAGAGCACATGTATTTCTTCAGTTAACAGGGTAAAAAGGACTGCATTGACATGGTTAAACTCCCAGAAACTTCCATTCTTTAGGGATAGACTAAGTGGCTGGTGTCATTGTTTACAGAAGTGTCTTGACCTTGATGGAGCATGTGTTGAGAAAGTTTATATTTTTTGTTTTTATCTTTTAATTTCATTTTTTCATGAAATTCTTGAAGCCCCCTCACATTTTCTATAAGAATTCTCTTTATTATGACATCTTAATAAATGGTAATTAAATAACAAATTTACAACATGGTATAGCAAACTGATTTGGAGATAGGTTTGGGGGCAACAGCCGATGGTTCCTCATTCATCTAGACTGTTCACTAACTTATTTCTATCGGGGTAAGCTATTTAGACTAAGCTTCAGCTTCCTTATTTATCAAAGATGAATCATGATGGTCTCTAACCTTTCTTCTTGTGCAGATTCACTGTCACAAAGAGTATATGAAAGGAGATTATCACATTGAGTAACAAAGGAAGCCCACCAAAGTTGATAACATTTTAATCATTGTGTTATTATGTAATTTACATCTAAACTTTGTGTCTTAGCAACAAAACACAATGAAATGCTCTCATTTCTTATTGTATTTATAGGTTATTAAACATTTTAAATTTAGAAAAGTATTTTTCCTTCTACTATAAGCATTATATAGTTATATCAGAAAATCTACTTTATTATTATTGCATAAATAGTTTTATATCCAGAAGCATTTAAATTAAATGAATGATATTAATCAGAGATAAAAAACTATAAACACTTTTAAAATAAAACAAATTATTTTAATGATTTTAAAATTTTTTGATAAGACAAATATAACCTGCTATAATTTCATCGAATAAATTTGATTCCATAAACAGAAGTCTGTTAAGAATTCCTTAGAGGAAAACATATTAGTAAAATATTTTAGGGTAAGATGTTTATGTAAATTTTTGCTTGCACTAAACCATAAATCTACCTTCTTAATATAAGTTCCTTCTAAATTTTGAATGTTTTTCTACTTTGCTAAGTGGAGATTTGCAGACCAATATTTTGCATGAGGAGCATATATGTAACTATACTGATAGCTGTTGCGTTCTTCAAACCTAGGTGGAAATATTTAAAATGAGGGTGGTGGTGTCTTTTGTTGAATTCCTTAATTAATAGGAATCAGTTGCAAACTGAGCCTAGTGAACTCTATTCCAGAACTCACTCTTGATATTTATAAATGACCTCCATTTTATTATTATTCTAAAAGTAGGGATTGTTATAAATGGCCTGTTAGTAAATTCTGTAATAATTTTTTAGTTGGTAAATAATGATATAATCTGATATAGCATAACCTTTTAATATGAATATATGATATAAACTTTTTTAAAAGTTTGCTTTTAATGATTTGCTAACATTATTGTATGAATTAGCCACATACATCCAAAACTGGGCCAATTAATGAAATGTATTGGAAAGATTAATAATCTGGTGCCCCCCATAAACAGTATTATTTAAATATTTACTCAACACTTATTTAAAACAGAGACCAAGCAATGCAGAAGGGAAAAATTGAATAGAATCACTGGCATCAATATTCTCTTATAATGCGTTGTCCCTAAGAATTCTACTTTTGCCCTAAACTTGCATATCCTACACAACCAAAATAAAACCTTACATTTGGATGGACTCTACTTATTTAGAAAGCTTTTCAGCATGCCCCGGGTGGCTAAGCAAAGCATTCTTCCTACTTGTATTCATTGTACAGACGAAATTAACTAAAGGAGTTCATGAAAAAAAAAAAAAAAAAAGCTTTTAACATTGCCTGACATATAGGAAGTAGCTCTGAGATGTGTTCTGATAGAGTTTTCTACATATCCAGTATGGAATATTTAGTGTTCCAGAGAAACGTTAGTATCATCCGTAGGTTGGCATTCTAGAAACTTGCCCGGCTAATCCACCATTGAGTCCTTCTTTGCCTGGATCTTGTCATAAAGAAGCAAAAGATAAGATTTGTTCTATATGCAGTTGACACTAGTTTATGATAATAAGTTGAAGAGATGGTGAACATCTTATAACTAATGTTACCTAATTTTACAGAAGAGGTATTTTTTTTTTCATTTTAAACTGAAAAATGTTAAATAAATTGTCCAAACCTAATTAGGAATTTATTAGCATAGAAATAGGATTAGAATCCAAATATGTCTGAATTTACATACAGCCCATGGTCTTAAAAGGGGCACTACTGATTCTCAATAACTTTAAGAAATAGCAGATACTGTAATCTAAAACTTGCTGAAAAGAAAGGCCTCAGATAAACTATTCTGGAGAAAAATGCTATTTCCCCAAACATATAACTAGTTTTTGGATAAAAACCCTGTAAAGCAAACCACTGTATTCAGTTATCTGAAGGTATACTGTTTTCTCTGCTCAACTTACCTTGAAAAGTTCACCAGAAATGACCTTGCTTATTGTTGGATGTTCTATGGGTGTGCTTTTTTTTTTTTTTCATGGCTGAAGTGGGCATTTTCTGAAACCTATTTTAAAACTATTTAGACTTAGAATATTTCAACTATGATCTGTTGCTTAGACTTATTCAAACATTGGATAAGGTAGATCTCAATTTGTTAACTGAGGAAAATCTTGAACCTGATCCCAGGGGTTCCTATCCCATTATGATTTGTTATTTATTAGAATATTTATTAAGTTCTTACATGCCTGAAACTGTGCAAGATTCTGAATGTATGTTGGTGAATAAAATACTTTTGTTCTCCGTAGGAAGCTCATATTGCACAGGGGAGGTTAGGATACATAGATAAATATGAATTACAATTGTGATGAACAACATGAAGAAAATAAAAATACATCAGTGATTTTGAATATCGAAGAAGAGGAACCAACCTATGAAGGTGGTCAGGCAGTGGGCACTAAGAAAGTTACCTGTAGGCCACCACTGAAGGATGAGAAGTCACCTATGCCAAGAACTGTGGAAAGAACATTCCAGGTAGAAGTAGCAGCCTTTGGAATATCCCAAGATGGGAAAACCTTACAGCAAGTGAAAGAAACCTAGTGTGACTGGAATAGAGTGAACAAAGGAAAAAGAAACATATAATGAAGTTGGATAATTACTAGATTCTGGGAGTTCTTATTAGATACATATTTATTCATTTAACACATATTTTTAGAACATCCACCAAAAGCCAGATGTTCTTGGAACTGAGGTCAAATATGTCTACTTGACATGGTCCTGTTCTTGTAGAGCTTGAGCTAATGGGAAAGATAAATATTAATTAGGTAATAATACAGTCAGTATAAAAGGGCAATGTTAGAATGTCTCTAGAAGGTTGATGCATGGTGCTATTAACAGCTGACAGAGGGAAAGGACCCAAGAAGAGAGATCAAGAAGGATTCTAATAGAAGCTGAATCTTGAGCTGAAAACTAAATGATTTGTAGTGAACAGAAAGGGGAAGGAAGTAAAACACAGGCTTGTATAACATGGTGAGTAATCTTTAGGGAAAAACTATGACATTTAATATATGTGGACAATAATTAGAGCAGGGTCAAGAGCAGATGTGGATGATACATTATAAAACTACCGTGTTAGTCCAGGTGAACAATTACAATGACTAGCCAGGATCCTGGTTGTGAAGTGTAGAGAACTGGGTAATTTTGAGATATTTTGATGATGTGAAAAATCTGATTTACCTGATCATGTGGGATGTAAGCAACAAAGAAAGAATATGAATACACATTGGGTTCCTGAATAAGAAACAGATGAGTGCTGTGATTTACCAGAATGAAGTGGAATCTGAAGAGGTAGCTCAGGAGAGAAATCAAGATTTAGTTGAGTTGGACATGTCGAGTTTATGTCAATATTTCAACATGACACTTCAGACAAGATATGATGATTTAGACTGCTGTATATACAAAAGAGGAGTGCATTAGTATACCCTAGCTCACAATCATCAGCATTTACATGTCATAGATATGAGAGTTGTGTGGTCTTCTATTTAGGTAAACATGTTCAATGAGCTCTGAAACTTTGATACAACACTGTCATCATAATTTCCAGGACTCATTATAGCAGTCTTAACCAGTAACATTAAGTATTTGCATTACTGATATTTAAGGTATGCAATCCTGAATCTATTGTTAATAATTTCCAAAAAATTGATTGCGAGAAATATTTGTGAAAATAACTTAGGAAAGTTGAAAAGTCTTCCAACTTTTGAGTACCCACAAAACTATGACAGGCTGTCTCCTGAGTGTGATCAAGGCTTTAAAGCTGCCAGTTAATTTAAATCTATTTCATGCTAGTGAAAAAAAACTGTGTTTTGGCTGGATGTGTTTCTATTATAAGAAATATTTATTTTTTCCTATTTTGTTTATCAGAAATATATATTATGTTAACTAGCATAGTCAAAAATCACAACTGATTATTGATCACATACTAATTTTTTGAAATATTGAACAATATAATAGGTGATGAGGGTAAATATTCAAAGAAAATAGCCAGTAGGCATCTGAAATGACAAAACTCAAGGTGAAGTGAATTATTCATTTTTATGAACAATGGAGCCCAGGCACCTTCATATTTACCCCAATCTGGCAAGAGTGGGCTTTGAATAACTTGCTTATTTGCCATCCCAAACCCTCACTTCCTAGTTCCAGGTGACATCATGACATCTACAACCCATTTTCCAGCCAAATATCTTTTCCCACAGCTATAACCCCAGTACTGCATTTTCTTTTTAATTAACCAGGCTGAAACTTTTCCTGTATTAAATCACATGCTACATTTAACCTATTAAAACATCAAAACCAAATGTAAAATATAAACTTTTAAAGCTGCTATATAGATTTGATTTCAGACAAAGGCAAAAACCATTTTTACATCTCTAACATTAAATATTTGATATAAAATTTCTACATTTTATTTCTTCCTATAATGTAAAAAGAGACAAAATATATTAATGCCAAGGAACAAATGAAGTCTTTAAAGAATGTTAAATTTCTTAGGCTATTTTCTGTGTCTTAAAACTTAAAAAGCTATGTTTACCATGTACTAGGAAGGAATCTCTCAATTTTTTTTTTTTTTTTTTTAGGGTTGGCCCTGTTAGGATCTGCTGAAAATATTTGGAATAGTCACTGTTCCAGTTGGATATAATGAAGATCATTGACAATGATCAGCAAAAGACAAGATTAAAATTTGGTGAGCAGATTTCTCTATTTCTATGGGCTTTCGTTAGAAAAGGCAAGACAGGCCGGGCGCGGTGGCTCACGCCTGTAATCCTAGCACTCTGGGAGGCCGAGGTGGGAGGATCGCTCAATGTCAAGAGTTCGAAACCAGCCTGAGCAAGAGCGAGACCCTGTCTCTACTATAAATAGAAAGAAATTAATTGACCAACTAAAAATATATATATAGAAAAAATTAGCCGGGCATGGTGGTGCATGCCTGTAGTCCCAGCTACCTGGGAGACTGAGGCAGGAGGATCACTTGAGCCCAGGAGTTTGAGGTTGCTGTGAGCTAGGCTGATGCCGCCACAGCACTCTAGCCCGGGCAACCAAGTGAGACTCTGTCTCAAAAAAAAAAAAAGAAAAGAAAAGGCAAGACACAGCAGATCCTTTAGAAATGGAGGAGTATGTGTGACTGCATTACAATGGGGATCTATTACTAAGACTAGAGTCAGGGACAATGATGATGCCAGGAAACCAGGAAAAGGGACCAGGCACTAGTGTTGTTCCACCTTTGGGTAGGCCTATTTGTTGATCTTGAAAGCCTTGTCTTTTGATTTTTGGCCTTAGTGACAATGTGGGTCCTAGTTAAGCCTTAATTTTGTTTCTTTCTGATAATAGCTTTATTTCACCTGGATCATATTATGGACCTTGGATATGGGAGTCCATGGTTAAAGAGTAAGCCAAAGATCATTATAGGGGCTGGATGTGGTGGCTCACTCTGTAATCCTAACACTCTGGGAGGCCCAGGCGGGAGGATTGCTTAAGCTCAGGAGTTCAAGACCAGCCTAAGCAAGAGTAAGACTCTGTCTCTACTAAAAATAGAAAAAAAATTAAATTTGCAGGGTGTGGTGGCAGCGTGCCTGAAGTCCCAGCTACTTGGGAGGCTGAGACAGGAGGATCACTTGAGCCCAGGAGTTTGAGGTTGCTGTGAGCTAGGTTGACTCCGCAGCACTCTAGCCTGGGCAATGGAGTGAGACTTTCAAAAAAACAAAAAACAAAACAAAAAAAAAGATCATTACAGGGAGCAGCTGAGTAGACTGATCTACAGAGTTCCATATATAAATGAAAGATGGAACATACAAGAGTGATAAAGAGCCTGCTGAGTAGGCCTCAGGTAAGAAACGTGCCACAGGGAAAGAAGACTTGACACAGTGACAATCAGTATGTTCCTATTTAATACTGCATCCCTCTTCTTAAAGAAAGAAAAGAAATCAGTATAATTTGTCTGGCTTCACTGGAAAAAGTGAAGAAGTCAAATTAAAATTTAAGAAGTAAAGAGAACATTCACATAAATTTTGAAGCAAACAATTCACAGTTTATTGAAATAATTATTTGTAATGACCACTTCTATTCCCACTATAATTTCCTTTTTTGATATTAAAATTGATTATTAAAGCAATTCATTCCATAATTTGGTGATATTTTTATTAATTCTTAAATACATAGACATCATTTAATGTTTCAGATAATTTTTATGTTTATATTATATTTACATATGAATATATGTTCATGTTATATCATAACATGAAAATTTTAATTATATTCATTTATAGATATATTATTTTTTTAATTATAAGAAAATTATAAATCAGAATCCCTTTTCAGACAAAATTAACTATATTTTTATTTAAAGGTAGAAGTATTTGATATTTGAGTGAGGGTGTAATAGACTCAAAAAGTTTCTGTGTTTTGGTTTTTGTTTTGGTTGCTGTCCATCATCTAGCAGATTTCATTATCTTTGAATCTCACATTTAACTTCTGAAAAATAAAATTACTTTTGAATAGGTTTTCCAATTTAAAAGACTTCAAGAAAATACAAGCCTGAGATAGATAAACCAATGGTTCCAAAAAGAGCCGATCATGATTAAAATACCATTTTAAGTTACCTGTAAGAGAGATTAAACCACACTAATGATTATAGTTTTATAACTTTTGAAGATAGTAGAAAAAAAAGATGAAAACCTTTTAAAAAGGTTAATAATATACAATTTTACTTAGAAGAACTAGAATCCATATGAAATAACTGAATGCCCTTATTGAATAATAATTGCTATAAAACATAGAAGTAAAAGATCAATAAGAGTATCAGAACACAGTTGCACTAAGAACAATAATAAAACTGAAATAAATAAATTCAAACAAAATGTATGTTGGAGTGATGTCTTTATGTCTGCAGTCTTAACAGCTAATACCTATTGTCTGTGTTGAGAACTATTGATTATTCTATAATTTGCTCTTTTCTTGGCAGCCCTGTATTGTGGAATTCAGAAAAAACAAAAACCAGTAATGTGTGTTTCAGAAACTTTCAAAGTTCCAAGAAGTTTCTTTTACTTGGCTCCAAAGATCAGTTTAAGAATGCACAATACAGGCCTGAACAGAAGCAAAGGCTGAGCCTAAAACCCTCTGCCATTTTCCTGTAGGTGTCAGGGCCACAAGCAATGTAAACTAAAAATAAATTGAAGTTTGTAACCTGATTCTGTACCTGTAATTTATCCACCTATCAACAGTTGTTAACTGAATACTAGTTGTTTTTTAAACTGCAGACTGACTTCTCATAGAGACACAATAAGGTAGGTAGGTTAAGTGAAGTGAAAGTTATGTGACATAGGAGATAGGTGTGAGATTGCAAGGAAGCATTTAAGGAGAAAAAATTCTCAGAACAGTTAATCCTCATTATTCATGGATTCTATATTTCTGAACTTGCTTACTTGCTAAGGTTTATTTGTAACCCCCAAATCAATATTCTCGGTGCTTTTGCAGTCATTCATGGACATGCACATAGTGACAAAACTTTGAGTCACCCAATATGCATGTTGGCATCTGAGTATGAGCAAGGTGATGCTCCGTCTTCCGGCTTCAGCTCTCATGCTGTGCACAAGTTTCCTTTTCATGATCTATTTAGGGCTGCATTTTTCACATTTATATGCTTTTTGTTGGTGATTTCAATGTTAAAATGTTCCTCAAACATAATGCTGAAGTGCTGTCTAGCATCCTAATCTCAAGAACTGGCTGAGAGGTGCCTTACAGAAATAATAGATGTGTTAGGTAAACTTGTTCGGTTATGAGTTATACTGCTGTTGGCTGTAAATTGAACCTTAATGTATATTTGAACTGTATATTTAAATAAGTTGTCCTTAAACAGGAACAAACCTAAAACAATGTTTTGTATTGATCAGTTGATGAAATTCAGTGACCAGAGGCTTGTAGGAACGTAACCAACCCTTTACGTTCATTCAAATCAATGGTTTAGTTATTTGCTAATTAAGTGTTTATGGCAACCTTATAGAACACAATATCCAATAAAAAGAGGATCAACTGTTCATTGGTGTATTAGTTTGTTAGGGCTGCAATAACAAAATACCACACAGTGAGTGGCTTAAACAACAGAAATTTATTTTTTCAGGGTTCTGAAGTCTAAAAGTCCAAGATTAAGGTGTCAACAGGTTTGGTTTCCCTTGAGACCTCTCTCTTTGGCGTAAAGATAGCTGCCTTCTCATCGTGTCCTCACATGGTCTTTTCTCTGTGCAGAGGCACCCCTGGTGTCTCTGTGTGTATCTAAATTTTCTTTTGTCAAAAGGACACCAGTCATATTGGATTAGGGCCCACCATAATGGCCCCATTCTAACTTAATCACCTCTTTGAAAGATCTGTATCCAAATACAGTCACATGCTAAGGTAGTGGGAGTTAGAGATTCAACTTATGAGTTTTGGGAGGACATGATTTAACCCATAACAATGGGTATCCAATAGCAGACAATTATAATTCTGCACAGGTTTTTTTTCTTTCTTGTTTTAAAAGTTCTGTCAATATTTTCTTACAAATATATTATTATTTCAAAGAAATTATTTTATTAAAAAATCCAATTTTTTACCACATATCTACAAGTGTCTGAATTGCCAAATCCTAAGACTAGAACTTTGTGGATAATAATTCCTATATTTATTTTTATGTTTTTATGGACAAATGTGAAATTAGAATATTTAAATTATCCTTTTATTTCTAATTAAATCCTTTGCATAATTTCTGCCTTGGAGGCTTTTGGTTATTCAAGAGCTGGGTATGGGGGCAATAAAAGCTATATTCCAAAATAGCAATATTCTTTGCTCTACAAAATATATAAAAAATATACCTTCTTCCATCAAATTTCTGGACTTTCAGCCCATATAACTTCTTTTTAATAAAATCTCTTACAGATTCCAAATTGACTTATATATTCTGTGCAGACATTTTGGTTCTCCAGGTATGTTACAAATCCTCACCCACCCTCTTGAGCCTAACTTCAGCTTAAAGTGACACTCCTTGAGTTATTGAGTGTGACATCATTTCCTTCTAACTGTTGTGAACAACCATTATTATGGTTTAAAAATTAAAGATTGGAATCCGAACAGTGGTTTTCTTCTATTTTTTTCTCAATATCCCTAGGGCTAAAATTATATTTTACTTGTCCTTGTAGTTGTTTTATTTTTTTTTAAATATTGCTTTACCTAAAGAAATTCAAGACCTAATTTCATAGTTCTCAAATTTTTAGAAGTGCATAAACTGCATCTTAGAGTACTGAGACCTAGATTGTCTTTTCCACCAAGCTAATTCCCTGGATTATGTTCAAACACTTTCACTTTTTCCTATAAAGGACAAAGTTCATCCTCCCTAGGGTATGCCACAAGGATTTTCTAGTTTAATCCTAGCATCAATTCTCAACCTCTGTCAACTTGTTCCTTTAATATTATCTCCTAGAGAGATTCTTGGGATTTAAATTACAAATAGGATGAGTGACTACCACATGCCAAATACTCATTTCAAAGGGACTCCTGGCCCATTCTGATAATATTTAACATGCTAGATGTTTGATTGTGTGATAACAACCTAAGATATTCTCTGGTAAACCTTAATATGTTTTAAAATTTTAATATTTTTAATTGTCTTTAAAAATTATTAGTTTCTAGATCACCTTATAGTGACTTAGATTTAGATTATATTTCTTTCTTAATGTAAAATAATTCCACCTATCTATTTTCTTAGTTAAGTTAGGCATTATCTATTTTTTCATTATTTTAGGTTTCTAATCTAGAAAATAGACTATGTATTTAATATAACTAAGTAGTTTGATTTGGAAATGTGAAATGATGCCAAATTTATTTTAAAATTGTCTGAAAAATAAATATTGAGTCAATGAGTCTACTATACACAACTCTTTATTAGAACACTTAGTAAATGTTAAATTGTTTTACAAATATTAGTCCTTATAATATTATGCTAAACTCACAGTTTCCTACACAAAAGAGATAATAAAAAATGTTTATTGTATAGTCAATAAATATTAAATATTTAGAAAGGTTTAGACTGTGGCTTTTCTGCTTTATATTCAAGTCCTTAATCTTTTCCTTTTCTTTTTAAACATGTATAGCAAGTATTTGATGCTTTGAGGTTCTTAATTTTTGTACCTAATTGGAAATACTACAGTGAAGACATGTATTGATGTGTGATAAGCAAAATGATTTTGAATGTACTATCTCAGTTAATTAACCTTCCATATTCAGTGAAATCCATTTAATAAATCATCAGGTGGCTGAGAGAAGTTAATATTTACCCCAAATCACATAACTGTCATGTGACATAGTGGTTTTTAGTGAGGTACAGTAGTATAAGAAGTACCTCTGGATATAATGAGAAGAAGGGGCAGAGCAACACGGCCAAACAGAAACCTCCAGTGATTGTTTCTCTGTACAAACACCAAATTCAACAACTATCCATGGAAATACCATCAGAAGAACCAACAATCAAGTGAGCAATCACAGTGCCTGCTTTTAACATTATATCAAGGAAAGAGGCACTGAAAAGGGCAGAACAGGCAGTCTTGCATTGCCTATGCCAGCCTTCTTCCATGCCAGCATGCCAAGTGGAGAGAGAATCTGTGTGCCCGGGCGAAGGAGAGTGAAGTGAAAGTGGCACTTTGCATTGAAACTCTGGGATGACCTGTCATAGGAAAACACAGCACAGGGCAGTGTTCTGGTGGCACCCATGAAGGGAACATTTAGATCAGTCCAGCCAAAGATAAATCCTCTGCCCCAAAACCCAAGTTCTGGCTAGTTCTGCCACTGGCTGACAAAAAGCAACCTGGGGCCTGAAATAAATTCACGAGGCAGCAAAACCCTGTAGGCTGTGGTCTTTGGGGAGTTCCTGTGGCTGTGCTGGCTTGGAGCCAGTGGATTGGGGTGCATGTAACACAGTGAGACACCAGCAGTGGGGACCAAGCTGGTGACTCTGTCGCCTCTCTCCGCAACTCCAGCAGTGCAGCTCAGGGATAATTTCAGAAAGGGAAGAGTTCAGAGGACTTTGTTTTGCAACTTGAGTACCAGTTCAGCCACAGTAAAATAAAATACCAAGCAGACTCATGAAGCCTTTAATTATAGGCCTTAGTTCCTGAATGGCATTTCTAGACCCACCCTGAGGCAGAAGGAAACATGCTTCCCTGAAAGGAAGGACCTGACCTAGGAGAATTCACTACCTGCTGAATAAAAAAACCCTTAGGGTTTGAATAAACATCAGAAGTAGCTGGGCAACAGTCACCATGGGCTTTGGGTGACACTGGGCTGACTTCACATGATCTGGCACAGTTCCAGCTGTGGTAGCCTGTGAGAGTGCCCATGTCACTCCCCCCACAACTTCAGCAGCCCAGCACTGACAGTGAGGGAAGAGAGTGGGAGATTTTGCTTGGTAACACAGGGAATTCTCTTGTATCGTATCCGAGCTCACCAAGGCAGTACCACTGGAAATCTCCAAGAGTCACATCATTACTGGGTTTGGGGCACCCCCAGTGCTGATATGGCTGTAATGACCAAGGATTTACATCACAACCCTCAAATTGTGTTGAATATCTTGAAAGCCTTCTTAAGGAGGACAGGTTCAAACAAGCCCAGACAGCTAAGATTAAAATAAATACCTACCTCTTCAATGCGATGAACATCCGTAAGCATCAAGAACATCTAGGAAAGACATGACTTCACCAAATGAACCAAATAAGGTACCACTGACAAATCTTGTAGTGATGAAGATAGGTGACCTTTCAGCCAAAAACATTCAAAATAGTAGTCCTGAAGAAGATCAAAGAACTTCAACACAACCCAGAGAAGGAATTCAGAAGCCTTTCAGAGAAATTTAACAAAAAGGTTAAGATAATAAAAAAATCAAGCAGAGATTCTGGACCTGAACTGAAAAATGCACCAGAGTCCATCAACAGTAAAATTGACCAAGCAGAAGAAAAAATTAGTGAGCTTGAGGACAATCTATTGGAAAATACATAGTCAGAAGAGAAAAAAGAAAAAGGAATTAAAAAGAATGAAGCATACCTACAAGATCTAGAAAATAGCCTCAAAAGAGCAAATCTAAGAGGTATTGTCCTTAAAAAGGAGTTAGAGAGAGAGATTGGGGTAGAAAGTTTATTCAAACAAATAAGAACAGAGAACTTTCCAAACCTAGAGAAAGATATCAATATTTAGCTATAGAAGTTCATAAAACATTAAGAAAATTTAACCCAAACAAGACTACCTCAAGGCATTAAATAATCAAGCTCCCTAAGTCATAGATAAAGAAAAGGTCCTAAGGTAAGCAAGAAAAAGGAAAACAAACAAACAAACAAACAACAACAAAAAAAAAGAATAAAGGAACTCCAATACATCTGGCAGCAGACTTCTCAGTGGAAACCATGAAACCAGGAAAAAGGGACATGACATATTCAACGTGCTGAAAGAAAAAAAAAAACAAAAAAACCCTCTCTCAACCCTAGAATATTATATCCTTCAAAAATATCCTTCAAACATAAAGGAGAAATAAAGACCTTCTAAGACAAACAAAAGCTGAGGGATTTTATCAACACCAGATCTGTCCTACAAGAAATACAAAAAGGAGTTCTTCAAGATGAAAGGATGTTCATGAACAAATAAGAAATCATCTCAAGGTATAAATCTCACTGGCAACAATAAGTACACAACTACAGAATGCTCTATTGCTGTAACTGTGGTTTATAAACAACTTATGTCTTGAGTAGGAAGATTCAAAGACAAAATAACCAAAATAATAACTACAATAATTTTTTGAGAGCTGGATATCATAAAAAGATACAAATGGAAATGACAAAAAGTTAAAAAGTGGGGGGATGAAATTAAAATGTAGATTTTTTTTTATATTTCTCTCTGCTTATTTCTTTGTAAGCAGAGTTAAGTTGTCATATGTATAAAATAATTGGTTATAAAATGTTTTTTACAAGCCTCATGGTAACCTCAAATCAAAAAACCTACTACAGATACACTAAAAATAAAAAGCAAGAAATTAAAACACACTGTCAGAGAAAATCACTTTTAACAAAGGAAGACAGAAAGGGAGAAAGAAAGATGACCACAAAACAACCAGAATTCAAATAACCACATGGTAGTAGTAAGTCCTTACCTATCAACAATAACATTGAATATGAATCAACTAAACTCTTCAATCAAAAGATATAGTGGCTAAATGGATAACAAAACAAAAGACAGTTATATATTGTCTATAAGAAACCCACTTCACCTATACAAACACACATAGACTGAAAATAGAGGGATGGAAAAAGATATTCCATGCAACTGAAAACCAGAAAAGAGCAGGACTAGCTATGCTTCCATCAGATAAAATATATTTCAAGATAAAAACTATAGAAACAGACAATACAGTCATTATATTAGGCCATTAAATATGAAATATCCAATTTCAAATCAAAAATTTACTTTATTATATATCTCAAACAAGAAGCAGAACAATTAATCAAAGTATGTGCCTAAACTATTGACACAGTTTTGGCATCTTAATGCTAGCTTGTTTATGCTAGCAGCAAAGAAGCCTGGAGAGCGAATGGCAATGAAATTGTGAAAGGCTTGGTGAGAATCCTCCACAGCATGTAGAGAATTGAATAGTTTTCCTTGCAAAATGTGGCCCAAAGCCTGGAAGAAATGGTAGTCAGTTGGTGCAGGGTCTGGTGAAAATGATAGATGACAGTTTCCAATTCCAGTTTCTGTAATCTGAGCAGCATTGTTTTTTGCTGTAAGTGGTCTTGCAAGAGGACTGGCCTGTCTCTATTGACCAATCTCAGCTGTTTAATTGCAGGCGTCCTCATCCTTTCATCCAACTGGGTTGCAGTAGACATCTACTATAATGGATTGACCAGGTTTCATGAAACTGTAATGGATAATACCAGTGTCGGACCAACAAAGAGACACCATTAGCTTTTCATTTTGGTGTTGGACTATATTTTGGCACTTCATCTTTATCCAACCACTGTGCTGAATGCTTGTGATTGTAAAAAAAATGAATTTTTCATCATACATAACAGTATGTTGTAGAAATGGGTTGCCTTTAAATTGTAACAGCAAAGAAAGTCAAGCTTCGAGATGATTTCTCTTCTGACGCTTGTTTAATTCATGCAGTACCCAGCTATCCAGCTTCTTTACCTTGCCCATTTGTTTCAAATGGTCCAGTATTGTTGGAGTAGTAATATCAAACCTTGCTGCTAATGCACACATAGGTTGAGATGGATTCTCTTCCATTATAGCTTTCAGCTCATCATTATCCAACTCAGCAAGAGGATATAACAATTAAAAATTTGTCCATACTACCCAAAGCAATCTACAGATTCAGTACAATCCTCATCAAAGTACCAATGATATTCTTAACAGAAATAGAAAAAAATAATCTTAAAATTTATTTGGAATCCCCAAAGACCCAGAATAGCTAAAGCCATCCTGAGCAAAAAGAACAAACCTGGAGGAATCGCATTACCTGACTTCAAATTATACTTCAGAGCAATAGTAAACAAAACAGCATGTTACTGGCATAAAAACAGACAGATAAGCTTGTCAGAAATAGGATATAGGACCCAGAAATAAATCCACACATCTATAGTGAACTTATTTTTGACACAGTGCCAAGAACATACAGTGGGGAAAGGACAGTCTCTTCAACAAGTGGTGCTGGGAAACTTGTATATTCATATGCAGAAGAATGAAACTAGACCCTTATCTCTCACCATATACAAATATCAAATCAAAATGGATTAAACACTTAAATATGAAGAAAAAAACATCAAAATAAAGAATTTTGTTAGATATGATATTTGTCTTGTTAAATGGTAATATCAATTTTATAAAGGCATGGGTTAGATGTGTGGAATAATTATAAAGAAACTATCATAAATAATCAATGGCCTAAGATATAATCTAGCTTAAGTTTACTACAGTTTTACTTTATAAGACAGTTTATGTAATTTCCTTCATATTGCTGTAAGAATAGTTTGCCTGAGATCCTAGTTTATGTATTTAGTATTTAATTCTGTCAAGGAATTTATTTTTAAATGACATAATAAAATGGAGCAAATATTTTAGTATGAATATAAAAGTGGCACTGGTTCCTTTCTACCCCCTACCAGTGATTCAAATACCCATGAATCCAATTATTTAGGCTGCCCTGAGGAAAACGAAGCCTTTGAATTAAGAGATTTCTTTGTTCAGAAAACACTCCTTTGCTCTTCTAAATACTTAAATCATTCTATGTCTTTAACCTTTAAAACCTTTTAAAGCTAATTATCTAAGACTCTATGATTTTATAATTCAATGGAAGGATGTGTCAATACCCAGTACTATTGGTATCAATTTGGAAGGCTAAATAAGTTTTTCTTTGAGAACTTAGATGTGCAATATTTTAACATTTAGGCTCATTATGAAGTATGGTATTCAACTGACTATTAATGATTCTATGAAATTCCCTGTAAGAAGGAATCAGGACACATTTTCCAATTTTACTCTATTTGGCCTCTTTTTATTTAAATATACTATAATTTTTATCATTTGAAAAATGCTCAAGATACTAAGATTGGCTGTGTCAACATTTTATTTATTTATTTTATATGAGATAATTCTAATGTTTGTACAGAATTAGTAATGCAGTTTCCTTCATGTAAAATGAGGGTAATAGTAAGACTTAACTCATGGTGCTGTGAAATTTAAATAGATAATTAAAATTAAAAGCACCTAGACCAGTGCACAGCACACAGAAAGTACTATGTAGGGATAATTTTTTAACATCCTCACCATAGTCATTTTTGCTAACACTTCAATTATTTTTCTCTCATGTATGAATAAAAGCACCCCAAAAGAGAATGGGGAAATAGAATGCCTGTGTAATTTCTTGGCTATGATATCCACATTGTATCTGCCCATTTCACTTCCCCATCACTGTCACCCTGCATTCATCTGTGCCTATTTGTCATGGGGTTAAAATTAGGAAAAAATATGTGAAACAAACTATGAGATTCCTGTTATGTGTATTTATTCTATTATTGCTCTGAACTCCATTTGTTTTCAATAATGTCTGGAAGACATCTAATATGTCTAGGTTTTAAGAGAATCCAATCCATCACAGTTCTTTAGATGGACTCTCTTGTGTCCATCACTCACAGATATATTTTGCTGAGATCAATACCTCATCTTTTTTGACAACCACGAATTCTAGAAAAGTCTGAAGATGCATGGAAATAAGTATATACTGAAGTCAAACATACCAACAAGTCCATCAAATTCATAGTAACATTTCTTTTTACTCTAACTTGCTCCTAGTTCCTTGTTTGTTTAATACATATCTCAAATTTAGCATCTTTTCTCAATGTTCATGGCATGACCTCAGTGGAAGCTACCATAGACTCTTAGAGTACTGCACAGTCTTGTGATTGACTTCCTTTTGTTCACCCTCATTCTTCTTCAAACAACTCCTCCTTCAGATTTTTAGTTCCTCTCATCAGGGAAATCTTCTGTGAGAACCTGACCTAGATTTTGTTCCCTTCTCTAATTTTCTATTTTGTTTGTTTGTTTATTTAATTCACTTATTGCCTTTATTACCCTTCTAATCTTTTTTAAATGTGTATCTGTTGTTCCATCTTTAATACACATTTTATGAGGCCAGGCAGGCACCACATTTGTCTTCTTCCCTGTTGTATTCCCAGTGACTGTAATAATCACTCAAAAAAAAATACTACTGCATTAAAAAAACTCCAACAAAATTGCTTTGACAAAAGTCATACACCACCCCTAATTAAAAAATATGATGTTTGTGTTTCAGCATTTTTTATATCTGAATTTCCTTGGCATTCCTCTTGTGAAACCCTTTCCTTTTTTTGCTTATAGAACATCTCTGTATTCTGATTCTCTTTCTATATTTTTGATGACTTCTTTCCATTTCACTTTGTGAACTCCTTGTTCATTGCAAAATATATTATTTGAACTTCTCATCTTCTTATTTCATAATCACAACTGCATTTACTACCAATATAGTTAATCTTACCTAGTCCTGTATTTACAAGAATAATCTGCATGACAGATACTAATGGTTTACTCACTCGGAACCCATACCAAGTCATGCTTTTTTTGCCTTTTAAAAAAATTTCAAATACTGGAAAGCTAAAATATTTAATATCATGATCTCTCTTATAGCTAAAGATGAACTGTGCAGTATGATTTTTGATAATAACGTATAGTATGAAATCTCTGAGGAAGGAGTTCCTACACACACACACACACACACACGAAACCAAGAGGAAAAAGGTACTTTGATTTTGGCCCTTCATTCTTCCCCCTTCTCCTTTCCTTGAAAAAATCCCTGAATTTATAGCATCCATCCCATGGCTGTGAAGAAAAATGCTCTACTCTTCCAGCTGGTTCAATAGGAAGATTGAAGAAGCCTGGATCCTTAGAGGCAGTAATGAATGCCCTATCAACCTTGGACTACCAACCTCAAGATTTTGTATAATCAGGCACAAATAAACCTATGTTTAGGACACTCAAGTGAAGTTTTCTGTTATCCAAAGCTGAGTGAAATCCTAACAACCTCTCTCCTGAGGTATAAACTAGTATATTCATCAGTCACGTGCATCTCAGGCCCAAGATATTTCATATTGAACTCATTTTGCATTTCTTCTAACCTCAGATATCACATTTCCCTGCTTGCCCTGGGTGTATTCATTTACTGCTACTGGTCCTGTTAGTATAGTTATAAATGTAGTGCCTTTCTAGACTTTGAAAATTCCCTTAATCCCTATATTAGGTTGGAAACTAAGTTTTCTTGGGTATACCTGTAATTACTTCCTTTCTTTCCACCCATACTAGCACTGTCCTATGACAGGTTTTCAACATTGCTCACATTTACCATTGAATTTGACTCCAATTGATCTTATGTCTTCATATGTGCTTCATTCTAATTCATCACTAACAGAGCAGAAAAATAGATTTTTATAAAACAGAAGTTTTGATTGTATTTGTACACAGTATTATGGCCTTCACTGTTGCTCATACCTTTTCAGAACACCTAAACATGACATTTCATAAATTTTATGACATGTAGTTTTACTATTTCTAAATTCACCATCTGTCACTTTATTCCTTCTAATCTGCCCTTTGGCCATACATATAAGCCAACTACTTGTTTTTCTTAAAATCTAGCATGGGAATCCATGTCTCCACAACTTTTTTCTTGTGCTTTTCCCTACTGCTTTTGGCTATCTTTACTTTGTTTTATGATTATACCATAATGTATCATTAATCCTTTAAGAACTAGTGCAATTTGTAAAGTCTCTATAACATTTGTTGAGTCTCCATCTCTGGCCTTGCATAGACATAATTGCTTCCTGTTCTGTATCATCATTGTGCAGCTACTTGTGGCCATTGGTGGTTGTATTAGTCAGTGTTCAACTAGAGAAACAGAAGCACTAGGACATATGTACTAAAAGGTTTATTGCAAGGAATTCACTTACATGCTTACAGGGGCTGGCTAGACAAACTGAGACTCACACAGCAGGCTGTCCAGAAAAGCAAGCTGAACTCTCAGCACAAGCTGAAGCTGTTGTCCATAGGCAGATTTTTTTCTTCTTCTGGAAAGCCTCAGATCTGCTCTTAGGTGTTTCAAGTGATTAAACCAGGTTCACCCAGATTATTTAGTATAGTCTCTCATACTTAAAGTTAACTCATTATGGATTTTAATCACATCTCCAGGGTATTTCCACACAAAACCTACATCAGGAATGAGAAAGAGAAATGCATATTGATGACTCCCATGTTTGAGGTTTGAATATTTTTGAGGAAACAGTAGTAAAATTTAATGATGTAAGGTATGGAGAAGATGACATTAGTTATGAAAATGCTGCTGTATTTGAAGTGTTTACATCTAATTGCAAACATCAATAATAGCTGGACATACTGGCCTAGAGTTCAGCAGAGAGATCTGGATTTGAAATATTGATTTGAGTTGGCTGTGTACAGATCATTGTGAAATTCACAGAAGAAAAGCGATCAGATGAAAACTAGTGTAACTAGTGGATGAAAAGTAGAGAAACAAAGGAAGAGAGGACAAAAAAGATGAAGACAAAAGATGTAGACACAGGAAACTAATATTTGAGAATCAGGTGAACAGATGAAAAGACAAATGAAAAAAATGAGCATGAGAAGTTGAAGAAAGGGTGGATCACGGGGTATCATGGAATAAAGAAGAAAATAGAGTCTTAAGAAGCAAAAACTGGAGTGGACAACCATGTCAGCTGCTGAAGGGTGTTAATGGTGATGTGCCCATTAGATTTAGTGGTATGGAAGTCAGGGCTTTAGTGTGAATATCTCTCCTGAAGAAGTGAAGATAAAGGCCAGATGGGAGTGTGAAGTTACGAGCTGAAGACGAGTAAGTCAAAACATCCCACAGAGACAGCATGTTCAATAAACTCGGGAGCTTGAGAGGGATTTTGGGTAAGATTGAAAGAAAATGTGTGTGTTTATATCTGCATGTATGTGAGGAAAAGAGAGATAAATTTTTGCCCCAGTATTGGGTCCTTCTTGGTTAATTAGAGTGAATTTTGCATGTTATCACTCATCACTTTATCCCTCAGGAATGGAAGCACTCTGTCCTTTCATCTCTAGCAGGACAAACCAGGTGAAGCACTCTCCTCATGTTGCACTAAAGATGACATGATGGCAGCGAAGCCCATGGGCACATGTGAGTGGAAACCTGGTGATGCCACCAGGCCTGGGACAAAAGTGAGGGACAATAAAAGGCTCTTAATGTAAGCACACCTGGAACTTTTATTAAGTATTTGGATGGGGTAGTTCATGAAAGAATGGACTTCTTATAACAAAGAGTGTGGGGATTTGGAGCATTTTGATTTTATTAATAATATAATTGTATTCCACAAGGAATAAAGACTAGATTATCAGACACATAGTAGATGCTCAATACATTATTGTTGAATGAAAAATTCATTAATTTTATCAATCCATTAGAGACTACTTACTTTATATCCTTTCCTTATTTTATCCAGACAATATAGAAATTAAATGAAGGAAAAAAATAAGTAATCAGAATAAATTAAAGAAAATTGCTGGAGAGGTCAAAAATTTAAAATCTAGACAACCACAGGCCCATTTGAAGTAATGTGACTAAAAAACCTATTCAGTGCCACAAAACCTGATTCAAAGTAGTACAATGTTGTTTCCATTTACTTGTAAAATTGGAAATGAAGCTGATATCAGAATGTACTGGGAAGTTAATGCCATCTTCCAGTCCAATTCTTTTTTTTTTTTTTTAGTTTTAGACATTGCTGGCTTTTATACTGTATATACTTGATTTTGTCTATTCAGGTAAATAAGAGTTAACAGTGAGAGTGTGAATTTGGCCCCAGTAGATAATTAGTATAATCTGTTATGTATGAAAGCTGGATTGGCAGGACTTTGATTTTAATAATGCCCATGGTATCAAATCAACTATTTGTCATTATGGCCACAAAATGCACAGATGGACAAATACTCATTCCTCATTTTGTAATTCATTTGTTTTTCTAAAAGAATCCACTGAGATTATTCTTCTATTTAGATATTCAGAAAAACAATAAAAGTGAGTGGTTGAAATGTTTCATTTCAACATGGCATATTATTTCCTTATTTATCACCATAATAAACTCTTTACCTAATATGCTATATATATAGTTCCATCTTCAATCCCACATTTGGGAGTGGGTATAAAAACAGGGGAGCGCTAAAACAATAACAAACAATATAATCTTAAAAGAAGAAAAACAGTATGTATTCCTACTTTGATACAGTTTGAAGCACATTAATGTACTTTTAATACATAGCTTATTATATGTATTTTATGTATGTTTTATATAATTGGTGCCTATAGTAGTATAAATATACAATTTTACAGGTACAGTGAATGCATAAAATTTATCCTTAGAAACACATTTGAGATTTTTAGATGTTAAGGGGTTTCATATGACTGTTTTAAAAGATCAGCAGCTACATAATAAATGGTATCTTTAGTACATGCTATCTTAAGTATATAGTCAATCAAGGATATTGTCAAGTACATGAATGAAACTGAACCTTTGTTCATAAAGCTTGTCTGGGAAGCTCTCACTAAAAGGAGAAGTTAGGAGAGGAGGCTATATTTCCAGGAAAAATATCTGCTTATATAATAATAGGCTATAACTATAGCAACTCTTGAATTTGGTACTATCACTCTGTGGATATGAGATCTTTCTATTAGCATGTGTCAAAGAAAATATACATCACATTTTTTATGCTCACAATTATGGATGATGTAAACTAAGAGCTATTTCTCTCTCTCTCTGCCCTTTTATTTGGTATATGTTTGTGTGTGAAAATATCTTAGTAAATTTTGTTAAATAGATGTAGTTTTATGACTAGATCCTTTACATTTTCCTTTTTTCTGATATTTACAACACATTTAATAATGTAGTGTCCTAGAATAAAAGACATTTAAAAAGATAAAATATGTCATTTAGTTTAGACCACTGTTCTCTCCCTCTAGACATGAAGACATGCAAGGCATTTCTAGTTGAAGAAATATTTTTAAGGGCAACTTTGAAAAGGTAGTCCATACTTATCCTATATTAGAAAAGGTCTTTCTGCTAAAAAAAATATTTGAAAATAAACCAGTTTAGCTTCAGGTTAAGCTATTTTTCTTTCAAGATTCTAAATAAGGCAGAGATGAAAGACAGGGATAGAGGAAAAGAAAAGAAGTATTGAGGCAAGTAGAGGGAGAGAGAGGAGGGGGAAGAAAGAGGAAGGGGGGATAAATGGAGTGAAGGGATAATGGGAGAGAAGGAGGAATAAAGGGAAGAGGGAAAACAAAAGGAAAGGGAAGGAGGGAGAAGAAAGATGATAAAGAGAAGGGAGGAAAGGGGGGAGAGAGAGAGAGAGAGACTCTCTCATTCCTTTCTTCATCTTTTCATAGAACATATGTGACTAACTTGTGAGAAACATTCATCGAGCTATTGTGAGCCACACCCTACATATTACAATGAATACCTTTTGGGTTACAGGGTACTATAGCAATACTGCTTGTGTAGTATAAATTGTTTTTCCTGAAGATGATAATCTATATCTGTGTAACACCTAAGACAAGTAGTGGGATAGTTGGGAGGGGGGCCCAGGAAACTGACAAGATGGGTATGAAACCCTATATCTATATAGGTAGAACAGGAATCCTTTCCTATACAAATGTGAGGCAGCTAGAAACACTCTCCAGTTTCTTGCCTAATACTTCATATGCCACAGTTATACCAAATGGGATGAGAAAAATCTGAAATAAACTTTTTAGTTTAAAATCTCTAGTTCAAGGACAATTATCTCAGAATTATATCAAAAGCAACTCTATATTTTTGAATAAAAAGATCCCAGGGAAAATAGTTGGTATTATCATAAAATTATTAGAGCTCTCCACACTTCTCCCTAGTCCAGATATATAAGTACAAGTCAAATGTAAGATTAAGTCTTCTCTGTTCCTGAACTCATCTCTATTTTGCTCCCTAGAAAACTGTAGAGTTTAGGGGAATCTTCAAAAAGCAATCTTTTAAAATAAGCCACATGCCTCTGGTTTTTAGTTCTAAAATTCAAATAATGTTGTGCAAGAAGTTTTGGTAAGCCACCATATCTCCAAACCACATGCTGAGGTTAAGAGAAAGGGTGATATTCCCCCTCCATAGTTCACTCTTTCTTCTGCACAGATTCAGTTCTTCTCACATATTAGAAGAGCAGCTCCTCCACACATAGAGGGGGAAATTAAAAGTAAGTTAGTAAGACGCTATGCAGCTACCAGCTCTGTAATTGGTTTCAAGGCTGCAAATGGTACCCATCTTTCTATTCCACTAATCAATATAAATGTGTCTTACCCTCAGCTGTCCATCTACCTTGCTTGCTTACTTGTAGTGTGATCAAAAACTTGTTCCAGAGGAGTCTGAGCTGTTGGTCATCATGCCTGTCTAATGTTAGGGTTGTTGCACATATCCATTCAGCTATATTTAGCCAAAGTACTAATAAGCGACACCCAAGTAAACCACACGGGTTCTGAACTTATTTCTCCTTCCCCTCATTTTTTAAAAGAAGCTCTACTTCCCCTTGCTGATTGGAATCAATTACCCTGCCAAGGCAATTATTCCCCTTCTCATTAGCTAATGCAGGACCACCAACTCTGAAGAGCCAAAAGTTGTGGAAACAAACAGTACAACATCCTCCAGGAGTTCAGCAGGAGTGATGATAAGTGGAATTACTCCTGCTTCTACCCCTTTTTCCCAGTTGCATATACTCTTCATATTGGTAATATACAACCATACATTCCTTTCTGTGTTCTCTCAAAGTTTTGCCTTGTAGCTGGCACTTCACCTCATTCCAAAACTCAATCAGGCCTTTTCTCTTCTCTATGTCACAGTAAGAAATATAAGCAGTAGTTATGAACCTCTTACTATATCTCCTTCACTATGCAGTGAATTACCTGGTTAGACACTATATTCTATGAGATTCAATTTGTGTGGCTTGGGCATTGCATAATCCACTGGACAGTGCTGTTGCCTGGGGCTCTGCAGAGAGGAAAGGCAAATTCATATGCAGAATAGGTACGAATCCCTGTGAGAATGAATTGTTGGCCTTGCCAAGCTAGTTAACTTACCATCAAATGTCCAGTTGATGTTGTTAAATGGTGCCATATTGTGTCCATAGTATTGGCCTCTGTGAGGGCAAGCTGGCCATTGAAAACCAGCAGTAGCTGGGTTGATCTTGGTAACTTGGAGTTCATGCTCCTAGGTATAGCCTCCACTTCTGCTACCAAGGAAACCCCATTCCTATGCCAATTTAGCTATTGCTAGGGAGACCTATGCTGAAGATCTGTATAATGTGAGCTGGCCAAGTCAACTTCCCATAAGTCACTTTGCCTTCAGTGTTTAACAAAAACAGATACCTTTCCTTATCTTGTATGGTTGAAAATTTAAATTTTTTTTATATAGTTGTAAAACCAAGTCACAAAAAATTGAGAAATATTTATGAGAGATATTGACCTTTCTGTAGGGATAATTTTTCTAGAGAAATGAGTCTTAGATTATTTCCATTCATGCCACAGAGTTTGCTGCTTAAATAAATTTCTTAGAGTGGGAGTGGAGCAAGATGGCCAAATAGAAACCTCCAGCAATTGTCCCTCCACATGAACACAAAATTTGATAACTACCCATGCAAGCAAGCACCTTCAGATGAACCAAAAGTCAGGTGAGTTATCATACTACCTGATTTTAACATTATACCAAGGAAAGATGCACTGAAGAGGGCAGAAAAGACAATCTTGCATTGCCTACACCACTGCTTCCTCAGGCAGTGCCCCACGAGTGTGCCAAGTGGAGAAAGAATCTGTGTGCCCACCCGGGGAGGAATGGTGAAGTGATTGTGGGACTATGCATTGAAACTCAGGGCCACCCTGGCATGGGGAATGCAGCACAGGGCAGAATTCTGCTGGTGCTCATGGAGGGAGCACATAGACCAAGCTAAGGTACAAACCACAAGGAGTCTGCAAGAGTGACAGCATTTCTGTGCCAAGAACATACAATGGGGAAAGAACATTCTCTTTAATAAATGGTGCTGGGAAAACTGGATATCCATATGCAGAAGAAAGAACTAGACCCTTATCTCTTATCACATACAAAAATCAAATCAAAATGGATTATAGACATAAATCTGAGACATGAAACTATGAAGCTACTAAAAGAAAACATTGGGGAACTGCTTCAGGACATTTATCTGGGCAAAGACTTCTTGAGTAATACCCCCAAAGCACAGACAGCCAAAACAAATTGGACAAATGGGATCACATCAAACTAAAAAGCTTCCACACAGCAAAAGAAAAATCAACAAAAGGAAGAGACAACCCACAGAATGGAAGAAAATATTTGCAAACTGGCCATCTGACAAGACACTAATAACTAGAATATATAAAAAGCTATAACCCAGTAGGAAAATATATGAATTATATGTGCTAATATTCTAATAAAATAAGGATATTTGTGTCTCTTTTCATTAAAAATAATGTTCTATGGTTTCCTTTCTTTTTTTTTTTTTTTGGTACTGGTTTTGTCTTGTTTTTTTTCTTTTTTATTTATTTATTTTTTTATTTCAGCATGTTTAGGGGGTACAAATACTACGGTTATATATATTCCCCGCGCCCCCCTCCCCCCTCGAGGCAGAGCCTCAAGCATAACCACACCCCATACGTTGCACATCATACTCATTATGTTTGTATATGCCCATCCCCTCCTCCCCCCTCCCACCCGCCCAACACCCAACAAATGTTATTCCTATGTGTCCACTTAGGTGTTGATCCGTTAATACCAGTTTGCTGGTGAGTACATGTGGTGCTTGTTTTTCCATTCTTGAGAT